>SJXQ01004878.1:0-18815 GCA_006408695.1 Aepyceros melampus | reverse complement strand
TATTGAGGGCTTCCCAGAGGCGTAGAGACTCTGGGGCTCCCGGCATTTGAGTAGGATGTAATAGAAAAAAGACTTGTATATTTATACCTGCACCCAGGTTTGGAGAATGTACGTCCCTCACCCACAAACCAGGACGAAGAAGGGTTTAATTCTGATGACTTGCAGCTAAAGCTGAAAAGGGAGGGGATGAGAGAGAGAGGGAGAGAGAGAGGGAGAGAGAGAGGGAGGAAGTGAGTCCTTCTTTAGGGTTAATAATGTTCTCTTCAGTGATTGAGCTTGGCCAGTGGTGGAAGGAGAAAAGTGACAGAATTAGCTCCAACCCCCTATGCATGGCCTCTTCACAATTTACTGAAAGTTTAGAAGCTTCTTTCTGGGGCAGACACTGGGGAAGCTGTCCCTAAGCAATTCCTTGTAAGATTCAAGTTTCCTGGTTCTAAAGAAAAGGAAGCAAATGTGAGACATTTGAGCAGGATTGGGATGAATGGGTACAGACGGGGAAAAACTACTTCTTCCTCTTAGGAGAGAGCAAGGGTGTGCGGGGCTGGAGGTCTAGGTGGGCACACATACTTCAAAGTTTGATTGTGATGAGAGGCTGCATCATTAAAACCACCACTACGGGCTGGTGCACATGTCCTTCTGCCAGTTCTACATCGTACCAATACTGTATAGGGAACTTGAGAATTTGAGGCAAGGGCTGATTGCTTTGTTCGAGACATATGAACAAGTATCTTTTAGTCATTCAATGAAAAGGGGAAACCAAGTATCCTCAGGTCTTTGGAAGCTTCCCTGGTGGCTCAGATGGTAAAGAATCTGCTGACAATGCGGGAGACTCTGGTTCGATCCCTGGGTTGGGAAGATCCCCTGGAGAAGGGCATGGCAATCCATTCCAATATTCTTGCCTGGAGAATCCCATGGACAGAGGAGCCTGGCAGGCTACAGTCCATGGATTGCAAATAGTCAGACAAGACTAAGTGATTAACATTTTTTCAGGTCTATAGAAATTAGTAATAACCTCCCATAGACATAGACACCCACTGTAGTGGTAGGAGATGCTGGTGAAAAAGCCACATGACTTGGTTGTCCATTGGCTCACTTTTGGTAACTGTTATCTGGAAAGCAAATACAGATTGCTTATTTATAAGATGAAATGGCCACTGCTTTGTAAAATATAATTCTTAAGTGAAATCTTATTCCCATTCTGGGCCCAATATGTTTCCTTTTATAGAATTAATATTTTCAAAACAACTCCTTTGAAATTATAATGGAATACATGAAAAATTTACACACACACACAAAGGGCTTCTTTCCTTTATTACTTCTCCTGGATCCTTGATTTTTGCCTCTGCTTAACATCTCGTAGGATGATTTCTGTATCTCTTTCTGGACCTCTTCAGATGAGTCCTCCAGATGTTGTAAAATCACATGGTCCACGGGCACATCTAGGAAGACTGTTGGGTGATACTAAGAAGTGAAAAGCAAATGAGGAAAGAAATGACATTTTTCTTTTTAGCCACACAGTACAGCATGTGAGATCTTAGTTCCCTGACCAAGGATTGAACCCATGTCCCTTGCAGTGGAAATGCAGAGTCTTAACCATTGGACCACCAAGGAAGTCCTAGAAATGACATTTTTGGTGGAAAGACAAAGACTGTGAGTGGATATGCAAAAAGTTGATGGCTGTTTCCCTTGGTTCCCAGGAGATGTTCAAGGCAGAAAAAATTTCAGGCAAAGTTCTGGTCTAGTTTCACCCATGCTCTGCTTGGCAGTCCAGCAGTGGGTGGGTTAGGAGGATCTCAAAGTGGAAAACATTGTCAGATGTGACTTTACCTCATTACCTACATTTGAGAAGGAAGAAGCAAAGGAGAAAAGGATGGAGCTCAAACAGTATAGTGCAGAGGAGAGATAATGAGAGAGAAAACCCTGCCTCTAGTCCTCTCTTCATGACTTCAAAAGTCCGCTGGCTTCAGCGTTCTCAAGTGTGGTCTTGAGACTCTGAAGGTCCCCAAGACCCTTTTGGGGATCTATGAGGGACCTAAATTTTCATTGACCTGTGTGAGGATGGATTTTCTTCAAATACATTAATTAAAACAACATATTGCATCAAACTGGGGGCTTCCCAGGTGTTGCAGTGGTTTAAAAAAAACTGCCACCAATGCAGGAGATGCAAGTTCAATCCCCAGATTGGGAAGATCCCCTGGAGTAGGAAATGGCAACCTGTCCCAGTTATTCTTGCCTGGAATATCCCATGGACAGAGGATCCTGGCAGGCTAGAGTCCATAGGGTCACAAAGAGGAGGACAGGACTGGAAGACTGAATATGCATGCAACAAATTGAATGCTGAAACAGATACTAGAATCTAGTTTTCTTTTCTTCAGACAGACATTAAAGAGATTTGTACAAATGTAAAACAGAAGTATTCTTATTATTAGTTTTTGTTTTGGAAAATATATTCTTTAAAATAAAATTTTATTTAGTGTAGTTTATAGTAACATGTCATGGGCTTATTGTTTTTTTTAAACAAATGACTACATGAATATAAGTTTTCTGTCTTAATTTCTAATATAGTCTGAATAGCTGGTTATCACTCATAGAAACCAAAGGTCTTTGGAGTTCTTATTGTGAAAAATGGAAAGGAACTGTAAGACCAAAGAGTCTGAGAACTACTTTTCCAGGAAGTGGGATTACTGCAGGTGCAGTGATCCTTAGATAAGGCATATACATGTCAGGGGCATATTAACTTTATTAATAGAAAGATCAGTCCTTTTCTAAACCAACACCATGACTTTACTGCCAAACACAAGTGTCCCAGGTAAATTGCAAGAGGTACTTGTTACAGGTACCTCCAATACTTTTTTCAATACTGAAGCTCCAATACTTGGCCACCTGATGTGAAGAGCCGACTCATAAGAAAAGACCCTGATGCTGGCAAACACGGAGGACAGGAGGAGAAGGGGGCAACAGAGGATGACATGGTTAGATAGCATCACCAACTCAATGGACATGAGTTTGAGCAAACTCTGGGAGATAGTGGAGGACAGGGAAGCCTGAAGTGTTGCAGTCCATGTGGGTTGCAAAGAGTCGGACTCGATTTAGCGACTGCACAACAAAAAATTGTTACAAGTAGTTTACTTCCCAGGTTTTGCAGCCCTGTTGATCCCATCACATTCTTCCTTATTGACTCAAACACAGTGGCACCATCTTCCTCTTGTCTTCCTTCCCCTCTTGCCATCCACACGAAGCACTCCATTCCCTTATACTATATAAACAGGGAGGCTGTGTGCTTGGTCCAGAGGCTTAATCAAGAAATGAAAGCCAAGAGACTCATGTTATGGACCTCCAACTGACTTCGGAAAGAACGTAGCTAATGTAATTAGCAGATGAAGTCATCCCTAAAAAGTGAATAATAGTAGTCATTCTGCCATGGTGTTATTAATATAAAGAAAAAGAGCTCCCTTTGTATGTCTGTACATTCCTGGCCACTACGGTTTTCAGTGTGAAGCTGGTGAATTCCTCCTTCTCTTGACTGCTGAGTACGTTGGGATGCAGATGAAGCTGACTTTGGAGGGCGTGGCCTTACTCTGTGGGCAAATGGGCTTGCAAATCCTGAAACCCAGGGTTTTCCAAACGTACACACTCAGCACAGGCATCTCCGGAAGAAAGCAGGCCCTGCTTCCACGGGTAGACCATTTCACCAGATGGCAGAGAGTGAGGGGCTGAGTCACCATCACCAAGCGATTTCCCCTGAGTTTCCCAGTGAGATGGCTTTAGTCATTCTTTCCCAGTGAAGATGGGGACTTCCCTAGTGGCTCAGATGGTAAAGAATCTGCCTGCAATGCAGGAGACCCGAGTTCAATCCCTGGGCCGGGAAGACCCCCCTGGAAAAGGGAATGGCTGCCCACCCAGTATTCTTGCCTGGAATGAGCCCTGGCGGGCCCCCGTCCATGAGGTCACAAAGAGTCAGACACGACAGAGTCATTAATATTTTCACTTTTCCTGGTGAGGATGAGAGTGAACAAGCAGGAAGGTGAAGTGTGTTAATGCCCGTGTAGCCCCCTCTGCACGGGTGGAAGCTCAGGCTACAGGACTAAGTGTTACTCCCAAACACTTCCCTCCAGAGGTACCGAGTGCCTTCCTGTGACGGTTCGTTACTGTGCTTCTTGTGTGCTAGTTGCTGCTTCTGAGAGATCAGCCCTAATCAGGGAATTTCTACTGGGCAGTGGAGGAGCTGAAAAATAAAGGGCCAGTTCACGTGCAGTCTAGAGAAATCGAAGGCCTGCTATACAAGGATGACACACATGTGTGAGAGCTAAGCTGCTTCAGTCATGTCCTACTCTGTACGACTGTATGGACTGTAGCCCACCAGGCTCCTCTGTCCATGGGGTTCTCCAGGCAAGAATACTAGAGTGGGTTGCCATGCCCTCCTCCAGGGAATCTTCCCAACCCAGGGATCGAACCTGTGCCTCTTTCATCTCTTGCATTGGCAGGCAGGCTCTTTAGCATTAGCACCACCTGGGAAGCAGGAAGGGTGAAGACTGACATCAAGATCCAGCTTACAGACTCATGAGCTAGAGTCAGGCCAATAGATCAGCACCTCAGTGTTCTAGACACTGGTCCAGATATTGGGCTTGCCCCTTGGCTACATACTTGTAGGAACCAAAAGGTTAAGTAGTTTGTTTTAGTTTCCATAGCTGGTAAGTAGCAGTCAAGATTTGAACCTAGGAGCCCAGAGTCTGTGCATGCAGACATGGCACCATCCTGCCTTCACCTTGCAGCCTCATCATTTCATCGAATCCACTTTTATCAGGGCTTTCCAGGTGCCGGGAGGTGGGTTGGGTACAGTGGAGTCAAGTACGATGTCTGCTTACAGTTCAGAGAGGATCACTCAGGCCCACCATTGAACTTGGGCCATAATATAAAAGGTTCCACTAGAGAGGGCCCGTGACACCGTCATTAACATGCAACATTATATTCAGCCTGCAAGTCACCTATCTGGTTGGCAACCTCAAGCTACCTCATTCTCAGTTCTCAGACTCCCTTATTACGGGCCGTCCTTTGAAACCATAATCAGAATCCTTCAATCAGAGGCAGTGGTCTTAAAGCAATGTGCACTATTTATGAAACTGCCAAGGGAATGTTCTTACCAGGCAAGGAGGATTAATCAGAGCTTGCTGGTGGCTTTATGTACGATTGCCAGCATACGACAGAATTTCTTGCTTGTTGGGGGCGAGGGGGGAGGTGGGGCTCTGCAGAAGGAAGGATGGAAACAGAGTCTCCAGGGACAGCATTCTTCTCGATATAGTTCCTCAAAGAATGTAATATATATATGATGACTATATACAGTTTGGAGTACCTTGATTATGGTTTCCTCCAAGAATTTATTATGTTGAAACATAGGCATTCGAGTAAAATGAGAAGAAGGTTTAACCTTGGCATGGTATAAAGGGCTTTTTTTTTTTTGGCAGGAGCACAGTTGTGAGAAACAGAGCACTTATTGTTTAGCAAATTAGGGCCGTGTGCTGGCCAAGGAAATGCTGATGAAGTAGTTACTCTGGAGGAGTGAGGGGTGGAGGGTCTTCAGATGAAAAGAAGAGAGTGAATGGATAACCGTGCTGTGCTTAGCCTGCTCTTCAAGACATCCTTCCAACGGTTGAAGGCAATGGTATGCATGTGCCTGTGTGTGTGCTTAAAACTGGAAACACTGCAAAACCAACAAGGAACACTAGTGCCCCAACCGCTCCTGGCTTGATGGTATTGTTCTATCTGCTTTGATTTCTATAGTGCTGTGCTATGTACAAGCCACACGGACATTCCTTCTCATCTGAGTTCCACACCGCCGCCAGACTGCTGCACCTGGAACGCTCTGGAGGAAGTTCAGATGTTAAAACAGTGTGCTTCCAAATAGGGCATTTCTCAAGCCTAGTTCTCTCTGCATGAAGATCTCTCAGAATGTTTTTTTAAAATTAATTAATGTATTATTTTTTGGCTGTGCTGGGTCTTCGTTGTGGTACCTGGTCTTTCTTTAGATGTGGTGCACAGGCTCCTTGCAGCGCCTTCTCATGTTGCAGAGCATGGGCCCTAGAGTGTGTGGGCTGCGTTAGTTGTGGCACACAGGCTTAGTTGCCCTGGGCTATGTGGAATCTTCACAGAGCAGGGAACTGGTGAATTCACAGAGCATTGGCAGGTGGATTCCCAACCACTGGACCGCCAGTGATGTCCTATCTAATATACTGAAGGTAATGGACTGGTTCCATTGGAAAAGGAGTATGACAAGGCTGTATACTGTCACTCTGCTTATTTAACTTCTATGCAGAGTATATCGTGCAAAATGCTGGGCTGGATGAAGCACAAGCTGGAAGCAAGATTGCCAGGAGAAATATCAATAACCTCAGATACACAGATGACACCACCCTTATGGCAGAAAGTGAAGAAGAGCTAAAGAGCCTCTTGATGAAAGTGAAAGAGGAGACAGAAAAAGCTGGCTTAAAGCTCAACATTCATAAAACTAAGATCATGGCATCCTGTCCCATCACTTCATGGCAAGTAGATGGGGAAACAATGGAAACAGTGATAGACTTTATTTTCTTGGGCTCCCAAATCACTGCAGATGGTGACTGCAGCCATGAAATTAAAAGACACTTGCTCCTTGGAAGAAAAACTATGACCAACCTAGACAGCATATTAAAAAGCAGAGACATTACTTTGCCAACAAAGGTCCATCTAGTCAAAGCTATAGTTTTCCAGTAGTCATGTATGGATGTGAGTGTTGGACCATAAAGAAAGCTGAACGCTGAAGAATTAATGTTTTTGAACTCTGGTGTTGGAGAAGGCTCTTGAGAGTCCCTTGGACTGCAAGGAGATCCAACCAGTCCATCCTAAAGTAAATCAGTCCTGAATATTCAGTGGAAGGACTGAGGCTGAAGGTGAAGCTCCAATACTTTGGCCACCTAATGTGAAGAACTGACTCATGGAAAAGACCCTGATGCTGGGAAAGGTTGAAGGCAGGAGGAGAAGGGGATGACAGGATGAGATGGTTGGCTGGTATACTGACTCGATGGACATGAGTTTGAGCAAGCTCTGGGAGTTGGTGAAGGACAGGGAAGCCTGGTGCTGCAGTCCATGGGGTCGCAAAGAGTTGGACATGACTGACTGAACTGAACTGAACTGAACCTGTCATCAAACTAACTTGAACATTGCTGTTAAGCAGCCAGCCACATGAGAGGTCCATATGCTGAGCACTTTGTAGGGGCTAGGGGCTGGTTGATGCTGTACATGGTCCTCTTTGACCCTCATCCCAACTTGCACAGCAGGGTGATGATGAGCCATTTTACAGACGGGAAGAGAACTTTGATGACTTCTTCGAAGCAGTATTTCCAGGACACAAGATCAAGCTGGTCAGATGGCACCACGCTGCCGCTGGGGCCACCCTACTTCCTCCGGTGCAAGCTCACAGGATCCTCAGAGTTCCAAATTAGTGACTTTTACCCCTGGGTTTGGAGAATCCTAGAACACAAGATACTTTGTGTGTGAAAGAGAAGGCAAGATTTGCTAATACGGATTGGGCATTCTCAAAGGATTTGCCTCCCATGTTCTATTATGAGGTTTTCTTTATTACAGGGAACTTGAAAGAATTTTATAGCAATCACTTGTATACTTATCATCTACATCCTGCCATTAGTATTTTATTATATTTGTTTCATTATCTATCTATCTATCATCTATCCATCCTTCTGTTGTCTATGAGTATCTGAGTCTGAGGCATTTCAAAGTAAACTGTAGACCTCAGTATGTGTGTGTGTGTGTGTGTGTGTGCGCGCGCACGCGTGTGCTAAGTCCCTTCAGTCGTGTCCGACTGTGTGACTCTATATGGGCTGTAACCCACCAGGCTCCTCTGTCCATGTGATTCTCCAGGCAAGAATACTGGAGTGGGTTGCCATGTCCTCCTCAGGGGATCTTCCCCACCCAGGGATTGAACCTGTGCCTCTTACATTCCTGCATTGGCAGGCAGCTTCTTTACCACTAGCGCCACCCAGGAAGACCAGACATCAGTATACTCCTCCCTAAATACTTCATGACATACATATTTAACTAAAGTTTAGTATTTGTTTACATCTCTTTCCTTATGATGTAAGATTTACATGCCATGAATTGCCTGGATCCTAAGTATCCATTTGCTGCATTTTGATAAATAGGGATATCTGTGTAATTCAACCTCCCCTCAAGATACGAAATATTACCACTGCCTCAAAAAGTTCCTTCATACCATTTCCTGTCCCCCTCACCCCCACCCCCAGAGACAACCCCTATTTAGATTTTCCCACCAGTGTACTCTTGTGTGAGGCTTTTTCCACTTAGTATAATGTATTTGAAAATCATTCATCCATGTTCTTGGAGCTTTCACAGTGGATCAGCAGTAAAGAATCTGCCTACAATACAGGATCCACAGGAGACACGGATTCGATCCCTGGGTTGGGAAGGGAGGAGGGCGTGGCAACCCACTCCAGCATTCTTGCCTGGAGAATCCCGTGGACAGAGGAGTTTGGCAGGCTACAGTCCAAAATATTGCGGAGAGTCGGAAATGATTGGAAAGACTCAGCACACGTGCATGCTGTCGTGCGTGTCAGTAGTTTGTTCTTTTTTACAGTGGAGTGGTATTCCTTGTATGACTATTGTTTATCCATTTTTCCATGGGTGGCTTTTTCTCAGCTTCCAGATGTCACGAAGAAAGCTGCTCTGAAGATTCTTGTACAGGTCTTTTTATAAATGTTTTTGTTGCTCTCAGGTAAATGCTTGGGAGAGGCGTTCCTGGGCCACAGGGAAGATGTCCATAAGGTCTTTTTTCAAAGTGGTTGCCTCTTTTTACCGTTTCGCCAACAATGCATGATGATTCTGGTTGCTCCATTTTCTTTCTAGTGTTTGGTGTTATCCGTCTTTTTAAACGTAGCCATTCATTCTGGTGGGTGTTGGGGAGAACAGTGACTTTGAAGCAAGGATGATAGTTATGATGGAGTGTGGATCACACGCTAGCACAAATAATAGTAGAATCTCCTTAGGGTTCACTTAGAAACTCATCGCTTCAGCTCTCTAAGTTCCCACCAGCCTGTTTTCTGATTGACAGATGGAAGAGCTGGGGCAGTACCGATTTTTAGGGTCGTGCTCCCAGGACAATAAGCTCACTTAAGGCTTCTTTGTATAATCTGGATGCTCAGTTTTAACCCTTGTGACATTTCTTAGCTTTATTTCTTTGTCAAACTTCTCAGGCTGGATTGCAATTTCTCTTCCTTTACAGAGTTTTCACTCAGAGAAAAGTTGATGGTTTGAATGTCAAAAGAGGCAGGCTTCCAATAAAATGCAGAAAAAACAGTTTTGAAGACCTAGACCTCTCTTTTCCGTTATGGTTATGTCTCCAACCTCTTTTGAATCTCTTGGAACAATACGGAAAAAAAAACAAAAACAAAAACAAAAACAAAAACCAAAAAAGCAAAAACAACAAAAAGAGCAAAAAACAAGCCAGGCATGAGGAGAGCTAACCTTTGCATTCAGCTTCGGGGCTGGGCTGTGGGGGGTCATTTCACTCATCTTGATTGGCTGCCTGGATTCTGGGGGCCCTTGTTTTCCTGGACTTTGGGGGAAGGGGCTTGATTTCCTCCCGTGTAGAAGGACCTGGCTGAAACAAATGATATTGAAGGTCTTACTTCTTTTTGAAATTTCAAAAAGACAAATTGGTTCTGAACAAATTTCTCTTTTATTGAAACATTAAGAAATGTTAAAATTTTAAGGTAAAGATGACATTAAAAAATTTTTTTAAGAGACCGAATACTATTTCCTACATCCCTTCCCGCACCTTAATGATACCCATATACATTCATGGAAGCAGGTCTCTCTTTTATATTTTGACTTAAAGATTTCCTTAATGATTCCGTGGACTCTTACCAAATGTAGCGGCAGACACTGCTAGAAGGATTCTACCTAAAACTATACAAGTGCTGGGTGAGCTGGTATTTATTTAATACTGGCTCTGAGATCTTTTTCAAAGAGGGGGTGTTTGAGGTGGATTTGTTGATTTTCCCTCAACTTTTGTTATTCTATACTGTTCAGTATTATTCTTTTTTAAATTTTTAAATTTTAATTTTCTGACTGGGCTGCATGTGGGATCTTAGTTCCTGGTCCAGGGATTAAACCCACACTCTCTGCATTGGAAGCACTGCACCACGAGGGAGGTTCCTGTCTAGTTTTATTCTGTTTTATCAAAGTATAATTGACTTACAACATTATGTTAGTTTCAAGTGTGCAACTTAATGATTCAATATATCTGTGTGTGCCTGCTGCTGCTGCTAAGTCACTTCAGTCGTGTCCTACTCTTAGCGACCCCATGGACTGCAGCCTACCAGGCTCCTCCATCCTTGGGATTTTCCAGGCAAGAGTACTGGAGTGGGGTGCCATTGCCTTCTCCGGTGCATGCCTGCTAAGTCACTCTAATTGTGTCCGACTCTGTGTGACCTCATGGACTATAACCTGCCTGCCAGGCTCCTCTGTCCATGGGATTCTCCAGGCAAGAATTCTGAAGTGGATTTCCATGCCCTCCTCCAGGGGAATCTTCCCAACCCAGGGATCGAACTTGTGTCTCTTTCGGCTCCTGCATTGCAGGCAGATTTTTTACCGCTGAGCAACCAGGGAAGCACTGCGAAATGATCACCATAATAAGTCTAGTTCCCACCTGTCTGTCACCAAAGTTATAAAAAAATTTTTTTTTCTTGTGAGAACTTTTAAGATTGACTCTCTCAGCAAATTTCTCAGTTGTATTTTGGAATTGGAGGGTGGTGGTGGTGAAGAGAGTGTGAGGAGGATGTTTGGGTCATGTTCTGTCTGCAGGCAATCATTTTGGAACAGGAAGGAAGAGAGAGGAGAATATCTAGAGAGGATTGGCTTCAGGGGAAACTGGCAGCCTATTTCAGTTTAAACAAGATAAGGGTCGAAGAGATAGAATCTGCCGATAAAGGTGTTTTTTCTTGGCTGCTGTTACTGCCTGAAAGGGCTGGGAGGTTTTCTTGGGTGTCATTCCCTAGAGGCTCAGGAAGAGAAAGGATCCTGGTCACCGAGGGAAACTTCAACTACAGACACACCACAGTCCCCCAATTCTCCCTTGCTGTAAGGTTTCAAAGCCCCCAATTCTTGAGCAAACACACCAGGTGTCTCTGTGCATTGGTTGAGATTTTTGGTACTATAGCAGAGAGCACCGCAGACGATGCTGAAGGTCAACTGAAGGTAGAGAAACCACAAAACAGCAGGACACACCACCCAACTGCAAGCTAATTGGGAAGGAAATGGTTTCAAACTGACAGACTGTGGCCAGATAACTGAAATCTCATTGGGACAAAAGGTTCATGTCATTTAAAGGGGTAGCTTTGCTGACTTAAATTGTGCAAACAAAAGAAATGAAAACCCCCGATGGGATGGGGAGCTCTATTAGCCAATATTACCATCCTTGCTTTTATGCCCTCCTGTGTCACAAACCCTGAACATGTGCTGCGTGTCCTCAGGCATCCATTGGTTAATTTCTTTATTCAAAGTAAGGCAACAAGAACAAAAAAGCAACAGCAAACCCCAAACAAATTACATACTGAGGCACAGACGGCATTAAGATGCAGTGTACAATTTTGATGTGTGGGTTTTTAGAAGAAATGTGTTTGGTCTGAAATCGTACATATGTTAAACACTAGAGAAAGTAAGAAGCTGACACTGGCTTTTCTGGGAACTAAAAAATACAAAGCAAGAAAATTCTTTAAAGGCATCACCATGTTGAGAACCAGGGACCCTTGATAAAATGTCAGGTGATGATGCTCTGTAGCCAACAATAGCCATTTGGGGCTCGACTTTAATCAATGTCCCAATAAAGGTCATTGGAGGAGGCTAATTTTTCTATCCTATGGATGTGGTAAAAGTTAATTATATACTTAAGTATATCCTCTGGTTTTGAAGTCCTTATAGAGTGCCTACAAAAGTAACCTTGTATATATTCCCTTATATTTTAAAGTGAATTGTAATGAGTGAAATAATATGAAATAATTAATACTTTCACACTGTGTTTAGTTGGGCTTTCAAAAAAGAAGTCATTATAATAGTATTCTGTGGTTGACCAAGACTTATCTACATTTTCCATATTGCTAAGGGAAATAGTAAAGTCCAGAAACGTTAAGAACTTATGCATGTCACAAAAGAAGTTGAGATAGAGTCCAAACCAACTGTTTTCTCTTGTCTTAAAAGTCAGTTCATGCGTTCTTCTGTCATGAACTCTGAGAGTCCTGTGTGTTTTGTGGGTCATCAATGTATTTAGTTTAGTATCAGTGATATCTTAATGTTTAATTCTGGTTTGATGACAAGCACCTGTGTTTTAAAAGAAACAAATGTGAGCTAGTAAGAAAATTATAATCATGGTTACCTTTCATTTTATCTTCTGGATAAAACAGTCTTTTCAGAGAGATGTTACTACTATTACTTCAAAAAAAAAAAAAAAAACCAGAAAGAAAAAGAAAGTTAAAGTAAAAAACTTTTAGTCATTTATACATTTAATTATTAAAAATATTTCCTTTGTGATTTATATTTATTACTTAGTCACTACTCCACAAGATTTCCCAAACTTAAGAGGATTTAGAATCAAGAACTTTCAAAGCAACATGTTATATTTATAGCATTCCCAAGTAATCAAGGGACTTTCCCATCTTGTCACAAGGATGACAAGTCCATGGCACAAAGCACAATTCTGGCTGTTACAAAGTTTTCATTCTTCCTATGGAATGTTCAGGAAAATATCAGGGGTTTGTGAGTGAACTTTATTTACATAGCTATACTTCAGGTGCCTGGTACATGAACACTTCTATTCCCATGAGAAATGTGACTTACCAGTCAAAGTGGATTTTATTAAACTCTAAATGCTGAAATGAGCACCTACTGTACATGTAAAAGAGTGATTTGAAGGAAAATTACTTACCTGCCCTATATTTTCTTCCCTACCAATTCATCATAGCACCAGAAATGGCCAGTCTTTATAGCCATTTCTCTGGTTTAAGGCCCTGTGTCCAGAAGGTCCCTATTAAAATGCAATATGCAACTCATCAATCCATTTGTACCTTAGCAAGGATTAGCTTATCAGATCAGAGGAAAGAGATTAGGGCCCCAAGGAATGGGAGATAGGAGGCCTAGCTTGATTGAAAAGGGGGCTAGAGAAAAGTATTTTCAATAGGCCCTCTGCTGTCTTGACCGTGTGACTTTGTGAAGGTATGTTCTATTGCTTTAAATGTGCCCTCACTACCATTGACATTCAACTCTATCTCACTGTCCACTTCAATTCTTATCATTTTCCTGCAGGACTTTCTGGGCTATCTGGGAAGAGGTGAACTCTTCCTATCTGAATTCCTAACATTCATGACCTGTGTCATTTATTTATCAAGTCTTGTCTCTTGTAATTATTTTTTTTCATTTATGCACATCTTTTTTTCTAAAATAAAACATTTTAAATTTATTTATGGCTGCAATGGACCTTTGTTGCTTTCTCTAGTTGTGGCGAGCAGGAGCTACTCTTGTTGTGATGTGTGGGCTTCTCACTGGTGGCTTCTCTTGTTACCAGAGCATAGGTTCTAAGCACGCAGGCTCAGTAGATGCCCTGTGGCATGTGGGATCTTCCTGGTCCAGGGACTGAACCCGTGTCCCCTGCCTTAGCAGGCAGATTCTTAACCACTGGACCACCAGGGAAGTGTATTTATACACATCTCTTTTACCAGCTTTGGTGTCAGCTGTGCTCAGAAGCCAGGTTAGTGACCCAGAGGAAGAGAGAGGCTATTTTGGCTGGGGGTGGGTGAGAAGCAGCAGGTGCTACCAGTCCATGCAGCACCCCAGCTTCTGTTGTGACACTTTTACATGGATTCTCTGGATTCTGTCCTTTGCTTCTTCCCTTTAGTATGATGACTCCCTGGCTTTGGTTTTGGTTCTACTGTCCAGATAGTCTTCAATCTCTCGATTTGAGAGATAACAAGCCATATAACTTGTTATCCATCAAGCCCTGAATCATTGCTGGGCCATTCTGGCAGGTGGGGTCATTGTGCCTCTGTTCTGATAGGCAGGTCTGTCTTCTTCCCTTTAGTATGATGACTCCCTGGCTTTGGTTTTGGTTCTACTGTCCAGATAGTCTTCAATCTCTCGATTTGAGAGATAACAAGCCATATAACTTGTTATCCATCAAGCCCTGAATCATTGCTGGGCCATTCTGGCAGGTGGGGTCATTGTGCCTCTGTTCTGATAGGCAGGTCTGCGAAACAGATAAAGATACCACTCTGGGAGTCACTATGGCTCTGCTTCCTTGGTCATAAAAATATAGGTTCTAGATCTGTCAGAAAACAAGGTATCAGGTTCTGGCCTGATTGAGACTCTGAGAATCAGGTCAGTGGAGAATGAGCCAATTTGTGGATGGCAAGTCTAGCTACTCAACCAGTCCAAGACCTAGTCCCCAAAGAAATTGATGCAGGGTAGCCAAAAAAGTAACAGATGTCCAGCTCACTACATATGTATGTTCACATGATGGGTATTCTACCAATGTCTATTGACTATGATGATGAAATGTTTCCAGGAGATGGGATACATGGGCTCCAAGGAGGAGAATTCTGGGCATCCAGAGGGCAACATGGGGTCACCAGTTTGGGTATGGAATGGCCAAGGCTATTGAAAGGTGAGAAAATTTGCTCAAAAGGAGATTGGGGTAAAAAGTGTTGCTTATAGTGAAGATACCACTTCATTTTCCCCGGGGCTGACCCTGACTAACACGAATGTATTTGCTGAGCCAAATGACTCTATAAAAATAATGTGTTTTCCAGCAATTTCCTATTGTCGGGGGTGACACAGCACACTCTCTGGCTTTGATGAATCATCCAGATAGCAGGAGGCTTTAGTTTGCTTTCATACTAGATCAGTTCCAAGGTCTCAAACTGCGTATTATAATTAGTGATGCAAACCTCCAGAGAATCATCTCTGAGTCTAAAGAAAATATTGTGTGGACCTTATAGAGGATTCTTGTGAGCTTCTTCTTCTCCTTTTTTCTTTAACTAGTATTTTGGTGTCCAAGGTGAGTGAGAAAGTCACTCTGGAGAAGCTTCAGTCTGAAGAGTTATCGTTATTAACAAATATAGGCCAAATGGTAACAGAATTATTTTCCCTGTTTAATGATCCTTTATTAATTAGTCTGCAGTATTACAGAGATGGGGCTTCCCTGATGGCTCAGGTGGTAAAGAACTCATCTATCAGGGCAGGAGATGCAGGTTCAAGCCCTCTCATTGTATGAGAGGGAAGATCCCCTGGAGAAAGAAAATCGCTACCTACTTCAGTATTTCTGCCTGGAGAATCCCATGGACAGAAGAGCCTGGCAGGCTACAGTCCACGGGGCTGCAAAAGAGTTGGACATGACTTAGCTACTAAACAACAACAACAATCACACAGAGAGAAAATAAGGCAATATTTCTATGGAAGCATAAAAATCATCTTTCGGGCCATTTGGAGGCAGTGAGACTCAGTTTGCTGGAGCACTTGGGGAAATGAATGTCTACTCTTCCATACTGGTCTTGAATGTAGTGTGAATACCCTCCAGGGGATCTTCCCAATCCAGGCATCAAACCTGTGCCTTCTGCATTGCAGGTGAATTCTTTACCCGGTGAGCCACAGGGGAAGCCCCACTAACCAGACTGGTCTTGAACATAGAGTGAATAAGTTCTGGAATGGGATGAGTTTCCATGAGGATGGAGCCAAGATAGAAGGCGGCAGAGTCAAGAACTAGAGAAAGGGATGTGGAATCTTTGGTGACATTTTGGAAGCCTGGATCAAACCTTGCCTAAAGGCTACCTCTGTGCACTAATAAGTTTTCTTTTTTTTCGTAAGCAAGTTTGAGGTGGGTTTTTTTCACATTCAGTTAAGATTTCTAATAGTCATAGCATTAAAAAAAATATTTATTTATTTATTCAGCAGCACTGGGTCTTACCTGTGGCATGTGGGATCCTCAATCTTAGTTGCAGCATGCAGGATCTTTTTTGTGGCATGCAGGGTCTAGTTTCCTGACCAGAGATTGAACCTGGGGCCTCCTGCATTGGGAGCACAGAACCTTAGCACTGGACCCCTAGGGAAGTCCCACTCACAGTATTTTTTTTTTTTAAACAGGCTTACCCATGAAATAGATGCTATGATGAGAGGAATACTTTCAAGGATTAAGACTCTTGAAATTAAGATTTTAGGGGCAGCATTTATGATATGACAGTGAAAAAAAATGTTTTTTTTAATATACCCAGAGGCTATTTTTGGAGAAGGCAATGGCACCCCACTCTAGTAGTCTTGCCTGGAAAATGCCATGGACAGAGAAGCCTGGTAGGCTATAGTCCATGGGGTTGCTTAGAGTCAGACACGACTGAGTGACTTCCCTTTCACTTTCACTTTATTTTCTCTTAAGTGATGAGCCTTGCTTTTTCTTGACTTTCATATAATCAGAGTCCTACTTTGTTTGAACCTGCAAACAAGGTCTAAATGGATGAAATTTCATGTCTGGGCTACTGCGGTTGAGAGAGGATTGGGTTTGATGCAGGTGTTAGGACAGATGTATTTTGGCCATCTTGGGCTCAGGATTTCTACAAATAAGAGATGACTCTAGATAAGCAGTGTGTTGGGTAAGAAGAGCCCGAGGCAGGAGGCAGGAGAGAATGGGGTTGTGCCTCTATTAGCTTGTGGCTTAGGGGTGAGGACTTGAAGTGCCCAAGGCTCAGCTTTCTCATTTGTAAAATGAGAGGCCTAAACTAAATGATCTGGAAGGCCACGGCAGCTCAGAAGATCTATGACTTAATGAATTGAAGCACCCAACCGGCCCTTCTGGGAGAGTGTGAATTTCTTCCAGGAGTACCCTGATGAAGATGCATTTTCTTGGCAGGAGATTTCTAGGTCTGTGGCTGTCCCATCTTAGAATTGGCATGCTGAGTGCCAATGAACTTTCATTCACATCCAGTGACTGCTTGATTTTTAGTCTTAGCCAAGGTCACATTTGCAGCTGCCATTGTATGAGAGGACAAAAACCATGGATAAAGATAATCCCCCTACCTTCCCATTCATTTATTTAAAGCAAAAATTTGGAAGGATGAGCTGATTCAAATAGGCACTAAGACTTGTCTCAAGTCAAAAGCAAGTTGGTGGCTGGGCTGAGCCAGGGCCAGAGTCTGCTGACACTCAGTTGAAGGCCAGCTCAGGAAAAGGACAGCTGAGAGCCCGAGATAAATATCACCTGCTTTGGAGCCTTGCCAGACGTTGCCCCCTCTCCCACCACAGTCTCTGCATTGGGAATGGGGAGGTTCCCCTGAAAGTGACTTCTGTCCCTCGCTGTGAGCAGCTGAAGCAGCAGGAGCTGGCAGAGGGGCCTTTTAGCAAAGTTCTTGGGCCGAGAGGGGAGGAGGAATCAGAATCCTCACCAGCATCTTGACTCCTTACTTAACGACTCTCTCTCTCTCTCCTCTGTCTCTCGCTCTCTTTCAATTGAGATGTCATTTATGTATCATAGAAGCCACCATGTAAAAGTGTACAATTCAGTGGCTTTCAGTGTATTCCTGAGATTGGGCAACCAAAACCACGAATTGTAGAACACTTTCATCACCTCCAAAGAAACCCTACACCCAGTGGCAGTCACGCTTCTCTGCTCCCTCCTCCCAGCCCCTGGGAACCACTAATCGACTTTCTGTCTTTACCGAAGATTCGCCCTACTCGGGATATTTCATGTAAACAGAATCATACATTCCCTGGCCTTTGGTATCTGGCTTCTTTCACCCAGCACAGCGTTTTCAATATTCATCTTTCTTGTGGGATGTATCAGTACTTCATCCTTTTTTTAAAAGATATTTATTTTTGGTTGCTCGGGGTCTTCGTTGCTGAGAGGGCTTTTCTCTCATTGCGGTGAGCGGGGGTCACTCTCTAGCTGCGGCGCACAGGCTTCTCACTGCAGGGGCTTCTCTTGTTGCAGAGCCTGGGCTCTAGGGTGCACAGGCTTCTGTAGACGTGGCGCGTGCGCTTCATTTGCCCACGGCATGTGGAATCTTTCTGGACCAGGGATCCAGTCCTGCGCCAGCAGGTGGATTCCTATCCACTGTACCACCAAGGAAGTCCCTTCATTCTTTTTTATGGATGGAAAACTATTCCATCGGATAAACATATCACATTTTATATCTGTTCAGCACTGATGAACGTCTGGGTTGTTTTTACTTTGGGGTGGTTATGAATAGTGCTGCTATGGATATTCACGGGCACTTCTTTATATAAAGAAATACATTCTGGACATACTTCTAGGAGCGGGGTTGCTGGGTCATTTGAAAATTATGTTTAACTTTTTAATAAATTGCCAAATCTTTTCCCACATAATTTATCTCTTTGTAACCATATGTCATCTTTTTTTGGGTGGGGGCTGGGTTTCTCCTTTCCTTATATATTTCTGTGTGTGTGTATATATCATACACACATATTTACTTATTTTTAGTTTTATTGGAGCATAGCTGATTTACAATGCTGTGTTAGTGTCAAGTGTACAACAAAGTGATTCAGTTATACATACACACATATTCATCTTTTTCAGATTTTTCTCCATATAGATTACTACAGAACATTGAGTAGGATTTCCTCTGCTATCTAGTAGCTCCTTGTTGGTTATCTAATTTATCCATAGTAGTATCTATTTGTAAGGCCTCCTCAGACAGCCATTTTGCTTTTTCGCATTTCTTTTTCTTGGGGATGGTCTTGATCCCTGTCTCCTGTACAAC
>SJXQ01004877.1:256104-267238 GCA_006408695.1 Aepyceros melampus | reverse complement strand
TTACACGCCTTTAAAGGTCAAATGAGCTCACAAAGTTCTCATGCTGATTCTAGTAGGTTCTATCAGCAGAGAGACTGTCCACGGGGCATCACCCTTTGTCTTCCTCACATCCTGTCTCTCTGCCCTTTGCTCTCACCACAGAGGCCAGGACTGGCTGGACTTTGATACACAAACAGTGGTGCCACCAGGCTGCTGGGCACATCCATGATTATAATCTGAGGGCTCCAGGGTCCTGTGGTAAATACCCTGCTGGCAGCTGGTCTGAGAGCTTCTTTGTTATTATGGGAATTATAGATGTGGAAGCGGGTCCCCAAGCTGGAGAACTGCTTGGAGGTTTGTTACAAAGCGAAGCCATCACTTACCCAATGGCCCCTGCTCCCAGGTGTTTACCAAGGGAAATAAACACCTGTGCACACAAATTATCCAGTGATGTTTATAGCAGCCCCAAACAGAAACAACCCCAGAACAGATAAATAGGAAGGGCGATGGGCTATTGATATGACGGACTGAAGGCACAAGCAAATGGCAAAAAGCAGCCAGAGAGCCTGCAGGTGTGACAGCTCGGATGAGTGTCGGAAACACTAAGGTGAGAGAGGGACATAGACAGTGACCTTCATGGTGCCGTGGGAGGGATGCCTGGGGTGGGCAGGGCTTCTGGAGACAGAAAGCAGATCGTGTGTGTGTGTGTGTGTGTGTGTGTGTGTGTGTGTGAGGGGGTGACCGGAAGGGGCACAGGAGACTTCTGGGGGGTGGCAATGCTCCTGGCTTTGTTGAGGGTGGTTCCACATATGTGTACAATTAGCAACACTCACTGAATAGAACCCTTAAGGTTGGTGTATTTTAAATTAAATTAAATTAATCAAAATTAAGCAAAGATAAGGGCCTTTAACAAATTTTAAAATAACATTCGAGTCGTGAAAAGAGCCACAGACTCTGAGAGCCCTTTTCTTTCTCTGGGTTTGCTCTCATGCTGCTGGCATAGCAGATGGTTTCAAGGGCTCTCCTAATATTGACCGTCTTCCTGTCAGAGGAGAAACCATCTTTGGGTATTATGTGCTAACTGACCACTTTGATTCACTAGCATTGGTTTAAATCAGTAAATCTACCATCAAAAATGCAACAGGCTCAGCATTTTCTTTCCAATGGGATTTTAAGTCCAATTTTGTTCAGGAAAACTGGTGGGCAGATGACAAGGATGAGGGGCTACTGTTGTCTGCTCATGGGTCCAGGAGCTGTGTGGGGCCACAGGACTCCCACGTCAAATTTTCCAGGCATCGCCTGAGGGAGGTGGGTCCTCCAGGGACCAAGGTTGAGGGGATTCAGTAACTGGCTAAGTTAAAACTGTGAGTGAAAGAACTGGGGTGGTAACTCCTCTCAGCCTGACAAGAAAGCCGTTCTCTTCACAATCCTGCTGGACTGGGTCTTCTCAGCAGTGCACACCTGGAGCCCTGCTCTGGGGTGGGGGGAGTGGGAGCCCCTGGAGCACCTGCTCCTTGGATGGGGGAGGGGCTCAGAGCCCCTGCTCTATGGAAGGGGGAGGGGCCTGGGAGCCCCTGGAGCACCTGCTCTGAAGTTCCAGAGGAGGAGTGGACACGAATGAGTTAACAAACATGAGCGTCTGGATTTCTGCAGATGCTGCTCAGTGAGGTGTGCAGGTGGAGAGTGAAGGGATTGTTCTGTGCACTGCATAGGGTGTGGCAGACCCGCTCTGGTCATGAGCCTGGGAGGTCTCTCTGAGGGGTGATGGAGCTAAGGACAGGCAGGTCAGCCTGGGGAAGGAATGGGCTGGGCGGGACAGGGGAGGCAGCCAGGCAGTCATGCAGCGCCTGGAGGTCACCTGGGACTCCGGGTTCTAGCCACTGGAGGGTTTAAGCGTGGCCGGGACTGTGTGGTCACATGTGCGGCTCCGGCCCAGGCAGCTGGTGCACAGTGGACACTTTGAGTGTGAGCAGGCGCCACGGCGCCCAGATCCTTGGGCGACACCAAGCTTCAGCGCTGAGCCTGAATTGCCCAGGCATGGCTCCTGTCCAGAAGGGATGTGCATGTGTGTGCACTTGTGTAGGAGCTTGTGAGTGTGTCAGCATGTGTGGGGGATGTGTGAACGTGTGGGGATGTGTGTGTGTGTGTGTGCGGCAGAGGCTGGGGCTATGTTGTTGGTGGTGAGATTAAGGACATTAATGTCTACAGGAAACGTTCAGCAACCCCAAGGCAGGTCTGCTGACCGTGGTGAAAACAAGATAGTTTTGCCAGAAACTCTGCCCCGACAGATTGAGAAGTAGGTAAAGTCTGGTCTGGTGGGGCTGATGGAAGAGGTGTGAGTCACACGTCTGGTCACGCTTCTGCTGGATCGGGTTTCAGGGAGGGGAGCCCTGAAGGTAAGGAGAAGGTGTAAAAACTGCCACTGACAGTATTTCTCCAGGAAATCATGTCCCTGAGGAAGGAGCCGCAAAGAAAAGCAATTTGTGCAAAGAAGTTCTTGTGTTTATCACAGAAAAGGCTGTTGATCTCCGTGGTTTAACAAAAGATGATCAGTCCAGCAAATTCCTGGATGTTCCTGTGAAGAATGCAACATGGTTGTCAAAATGACAAGGATTGTGGCCGCATCACAGAGCGTGCTAACTCCCCGAAGCTGCACGTGCCTTGGGAATGTTTATCAATGGGACAGACACTCGAGAGCTGACTTGAAAAGATATAAATACTGGCATGCTCTCTGTGGTCACTCCCCCTGTGGTTTGCACTTATAACTCAAAGAGATCTTGATTGGTGCATTCTGTTTCCAACCACCAGAGCAGAGATAAGATATTGTCGGAGCCACAGTGGCATAGCTTGGCCAGGACAAAACCCCAAGCAGGGACAGGAGGTGGTTGCTCCCTCCGTGTTGCTGGTGTGCTGGTGACATCAGTGGCCTCCTTCCTCCCTGGGCACCAGCTGGACATCTGGATCACCCCAGGGGAAGAGAAGCTGCGTAGGTGGGTGCCTGGGGGTGTGGACAGTGCCTAGTGGGCCCCTCTCCTATGGACAAACCCGGGAATGGGAGCAAACACAGCTGTCCTGACTCCTGGGCACCTTGGCACATTTGGGCATTTTGTTCTTGGGGGGCTGGTGGGGGGCTCTCCAGGGAAACCGTGTGTAGACAGAAGATGCTGGCAGGATTGGTCAGGGGGTTGTGGAGGCTGCTGAGCCCCAGATCTGCAGGGAGGCAGGCCTGGTGGAAACCCAGGTAGCCGATGGGCAGTGCCAGGTCTAGTGTGGCCTCCTGGGGAGACCCCGTGCTCAGGGAGGCCCCCACACCACAGAGGGTGATCCCTTTACCCAGAGCCCATGGATTTAGTGTTCATGTCACCAGACACATTAAAAACCAACCATCCAGGCATGAAGATGGGTCTCAGTGGCCCACTGTGCTCCTGGCCCAGATGGCCCCTCCTCTCCTGTGAGGGTTGCCTGCCTCTGGGGGCACTTCTGGGGCACACCTGCAGAAGGAGCAATGACATGACATGCTATGTGCCCCAGCCGACCCTGCCTGTGGCTGCATGCATCCAAGCCCTGGACCCTGCTCTTCCCTCTAACAGCTGCTCAGGCCTGGCCTCAGATCCAGTTAAAATCAGAACCCTCAGCAGATCCCACACCCTGCTCAAGGAGGGTGGGCAATTGAGTGTCAGAATCAAAACAGGATGCCCACTTGAATCTGAACCTCAGATAAACACCAAATACCCCTTTACTATATGTTCTATGCAATATTAGGGTTATGTAATTTTTTAAAAAGTATTCATTCAGTTCAGTTCAGTTAGGTCGCTCAGTGGTGTCCGACTGTTTGTGACCCCATGAATCGCAGCACGCCAGGCCTCCCTGTCCATCACCAACTCCTGGAGTTCACCCAACTCATGTGCATCAAGTCAGTGATGCCATACAGCTATCTCATCCTCTGTCATCTCCTTCTCCTCCTGCCCCTAATCCCTCCCAGCATCAGGGTCTTTTCCAATGAGTCAGCTCTTCGCATGAGGTGGTCAAAGTATTGGAGTTTCAGCTTTAGCATCAGTCCTTCCAATGAACACCCAAGACTGATCTCCTTTAGGATGGACTGGTTGGATCTCCTTGCAGTCCAAGGGACTCTCAAGAGTCTTCTCCAACATCACAGTTCAAAAGCAACAGTTCTTTGGTGCTCAGCTTTCTTCACAGTCCCACTCTCACATCCATACATGACCACAGGAAAAACCATAGCCTTGACTAGATGGACCTTTGCTGGCAAAGTAACATCTCTGCTTTTGAATATACTGTCTAGGTTGGTCATAACTTTCCTTCCAAGGAGTAAGCATCTTTTAATTTCCTGGCTGCAGTCAGCTCTTCGCATGAGGTGGTCAAAGTATTGGAGTTTCAGCTTTAGCATCAGTCCTTCCAATGAACACCCAAGACTGATCTCCTTTAGGATGGACTGGTTGGATCTCCTTGCAGTCCAAGGGACTCTCAAGAGTCTTCTCCAACATCACAGTTCAAAAGCAACAGTTCTTTGGTGCTCAGCTTTCTTCACAGTCCCACTCTCACATCCATACATGACCACAGGAAAAACCATAGCCTTGACTAGATGGACCTTTGCTGGCAAAGTAACATCTCTGCTTTTGAATATACTGTCTAGGTTGGTCATAACTTTCCTTCCAAGGAGTAAGCATCTTTTAATTTCCTGGCTGCAATCACCATCTGCAGTGATTTTGGAGCCCAAAAAAATAAAACCTGACACTGTTTCCCCATCTATTTCCCATGAAGTGATGGGACCGGATGCCATGATCTTCGTTTTCTGAATGTTGAGCTTTAAGCCAACTTTTTCACTCTCCTCTTTCACTTTCATCAAGAGGCTTTTTAGTTTCTCTTCACTTCGTGCCATAAGGGTGGTGTCATCTGCATATGTGAGGTTACTGAGATTTCTCCCGGCAATCTTTATTCCAGCTTGTGTGTCTTCCAGCCCAGTGTTTCTCATGATGTACTCTGCATATTAGTTAAATAAGGAGGGGACAATATTCAGCCTTAATGTACTCCTTTTCCTATTTGGAACCAGTCTGTTGTTCCATGTCCAGTTCTAACTGTTGCTTCCTGACCTGCATATAGGTTTCTTAAGAGGAAGGTCAGGTGATCTGATGTTCCCATCTCTTTCAGAATTGTCCACAGTTTGTTGTGATCCACACAGTCAAAGTCTTTGGCATAGTCAATCAAGCAGAAATAGATGTTTTTCTGGAACTCTCTTGCTTTTTTGATGATCCAGTAGATGTTGGCAATTTGATCTCTGGTTCCTCTGCCTTTTCTAAAACCAGCTTGAACATCTGGAAGTTGTATTGCTGAAGCCTGGCTTGGAGAATTTTGAGCATTACTTTGCTAGCATGTGAGATGAATGCAATTGTGCGGTAGTTTGAGCATTTTCTTTCTTTGGCATTGCCTTTCTTTGAGACTGGAATGAAAACTGACCTTTTCCAGTCCTTTGGCCACTGCTGAGTTTCCCAAATTTGCTGGCATATTGAGTGCAGCACTTTCACAGCATCGTCTTTCAGGATTTGAAATAGCTTGACTGGAATTCCAGCACCTCCACTAGCTTTGTTCATAGTGATACTTTCTAAGGCCCACTTGACTTCACATTCTACGATGTCTGGCTCTAGGTGAGTGATCACACCATCGTGATTATCTGGGTTGTGAAGATTTTTTTTGTACAGTTCTTCTATGTGTTCTTGCCACCTCTTCTTAATATCTTCTGCTTCTGTTAGGTCCATACCATTTCTGTCCTTTATCGAGCCCATCTTTGCATGAAATGTTCCCTTGGTATATCTAATTTTCTTGAAGAGATCTCTGGTCTTTCCCATTCTGTTGTTTTCCTCATTGTTTATCTGCAATTCAAGCTTAACTGGGGAGCCTACATTTTTCTCTGGTACCCTTGGCCCAACCTACCTGCACCAGCAGATCCATAGCCCTCCTGCCCAGCCCATGAAGCCCCCAGCTGCCCAGGGCAGGGACCAAGCCAGGTCTTAGGGACAGTGACAGCAAGGGATGTGGGTCCAGCAGAGACCTGGGGGCTGCAGGAAGAGAGCCTGACTTGCATGCAGGCACACCCTTTCTCCAAGAACTGAGTGTATATAAGGGGTGGGGGTTCTTTGCCCGTGGAATTACCCTGGGGGCATCCTAGCCCCAGGACTTCTCTCTCACACAGGGCCTCTGGCGTGCACCCCTTCTTACCCTCCACTCTGCCATTCTCCCAGGCAGGAGACATCCTTGACCAAGGTCAGCCTCCGTCTCCCCAAGGCATGTGGCTCACCTGCTGGCCTGGAGGAGTCTCTAGAAAAATCCCTGCTTTGGGAAATGAAGAGGGTCCCAGTTACAGTCCTGAGACTCCAAATCTGGCCTGGATGGAAGGGGAGCAGATGCACACAGATTCCTCCCTGGGTGGTTGGGCCAGCCCAGTTCTTACCTGCAGCTGACTACAGGCAGCCAAGACTCCCATTGGCTGTGTGATCCTGTGCAAGAACCAAAGAGAATTTGAGGTGGAAATAGCAGAGCGTTAAACCAAGCAGGGGCCTTGCTGCCACTAAGGTCCTGGCTCCCACAACCCATCCTAGAGCAGGTGGGCCTGGCTGATGGAACAGGCCTGGCTTGGCTACCGCCCTGTGGTCTGGACCTCAAGGGCCTTCCCAGCAAATCTCCTGGCATGCAGGATCTCCTTTCCACCCAGGGGGCTTCCCAGTGGTGATGGCACCTCCATCCTCCTCCCCAGGTTCCCAGGGTGTTGCCACGTCACACCTGGCATCCATCTCCAGGAGGCTGGAAGCCCTCACCCAGTGGAGGTCAGGAGTTGGACACAGGAGGAGCTGGGCAAGTGCTGGCCCCAAGGAGGCGTTCCAAGTCCATCTGGCACACCCACAAGGCCGTGTGGAGACCAGGGAGGCCTGCCTGGATGCAGAGGCATGAGGGTCCATCCGCCAGGCATCTCCCGTGGGTGTGGCCTCGGGGAGGAGACTGGACCCATGCCACCCATGCTTGGGATCCCTGACCTGGCCCTACCTCATTGCTTTTGTGGAAACCTGAGGCTGCAGGAAGAAGCTCCTGCAGAGGAGAGGCGTGCTGGTGACCAGCGACACGAGGGCACGTCAGGCTGATGTGGCCAAGTGAGTGCTGTGGCCCTGGGCTGCGCTCACTGGGGGTCTAGTTCCCATCAGAAACACACAGACACAGCAGTACTTTTTGTAAGAAGCATCATAAATATATTCCAGTATAGACAGAACACAATAAATAGCTGGTACAAATATGTGAGGCAGCACGAAGCCGGTCCCTGTGTCGGGGCTCCCCAGCCAGAGCTGAGTGTCTGGTCACGTGGTGGACGCTGTGGGAAGGTGACCAGGCCCTGCTGTTTTTGAGGTAAAACTTTGTATGAACTTTTCCTTTAAAGCAAAATCCCTGCAGGACAGCAGATTTGCAGGAGCAGCTCTGGTCTTCAGCTTGGATGCTCACAGAGCCACCCATCTGGCCACCACGGTTGTCCAGGTGACGATGTCGTGGCTGGACAAGGGCCAGAGAAAGCGAGTTGGTGGCTCTGGAAGCCACAGCTTCTCCTAGGCTTGTCCACTCCCCAGAGGTTTTTGGGGTTCCTGGTGGGGTTCTGGGGTGTGGCCACGCAGGTCTAGCTCCTGGACCTCTGAGCCCATCACCCCGTCCTCAGCTTCAGCACCCGGGACAGCGGTTCCTTGGCGCTGGAGTAGACCAGGTAGGAGCCGGCCGCTGTGCGGAAGGCCTCCCAGTCCCTGCAGCCGAAGGTTGGGAGGCTGTGAACGGCCACGAAGCCTTCATACCCCTGCCACCTGCGGGGAGAGATGCCATCAGCTTCCAGGCTGGGATAGTAGCCCCAGCGAGAGGAGTGAGTGTCTGGGCTGCTCCCTCTCCCCGGGGCTCCCACCCCACCCCTCCCTGACTCTCACCAGGTTCCCACCTGCCTCTCCCACCCCTCACAGCATGAGAGGCCATGCATCCCAGCCCCAAAACCTCCCCAGGTTCCATTCGTGAGGAGCTGCGCCAGGAGGGGCTTTAGCCTGTAGAGAGGAAACAGGCCCGGAAGGGGGGACCTGCCCTGTCCAAGACAATTCAAGATCATCCTGGAATTTCTAGATAACTGAGAAACTTAGATCAGCTAAAAACATTAGAAATACAGAGGCAAAGGCACTTTTATTTGCAGACATAGTTATACTTCTAGAACTCCCATGAGACATTTCTTTAGAAAACTATTAAAACTAATAAGATACTGTGGGTGCATGACCAGACACAACGATTAATTGTGATACACAGATGAAAATGGACATGTGCTTACAATACTCGGAAAACTCCTGGAAGGGAAGGTCGAGAAAATGCCATGGAGCCTCTAAGACGAAGTGTAAAATTTTACTGAAGGACACGTGAAAAAGAGATCTACCACAGCCTTGGATGGAAACATTTAATAGGATAACACACTAATAACTCTCACATTAGTGTAGCCTCTCACTGCATCTCCAGCCAGAACCCAAAGTTGTGAGGATCAGCAGGGCTAGCGGTCACCTAGCTTACCTGGGGGCCTAACCCAGACTCAGCCTGTGCCCAGGTGCATCAAGTGCCAGGCGACCCACAGGGCTCCATGCCCTGTGACTCGCTCTGAGCCTGTGGTCATTCATGGGGAAGGTGGGCCCACCCAGCTGAACTGAGGTGTCTAGCAGGGGCATGGCCTTTACCTGTAAATAATACTGTTTACCGAGAAGGTATTTCCATCGAAGGAGTTTGCAACCACCAGGAAATAATCTTCTCCCACCGAGAAGAACTCCCAGTCCAGAGCACTGCGGGAGTAAGTGAGCAGAATTAGGACATGGAGATGCTGCCTGGGGACTTGGGGGCTGGTTCTCCCCCTAATCTCAGGATTCAGGGGGCTAGGTCCCACCACCAAAATCCACAGAAGGAGG
The DNA here is from genome assembly GCA_006408695.1 of Aepyceros melampus. Taxonomy (NCBI): domain Eukaryota; kingdom Metazoa; phylum Chordata; class Mammalia; order Artiodactyla; family Bovidae; genus Aepyceros; species Aepyceros melampus. The sequence goes on along the minus strand of SJXQ01004877.1, from coordinate 258,290 downwards.
AGCAGTTTCCTCAGTCATACAACCGGTTGGCCTATTCCAGGGAAATGCAAATTAGTTGTTCACTTTTTAAACTTAAAAATTTATTGTAATAAAAATTGTAATTGTAATAAAAATATACATAACACAAAACTTTCTGTTTTATCATCGTTAAATGGACATTAAGCTTAGTGGCATTGGGTACCTTCACACTGACATGCAACCATCACCACATCCATCTCCAGAATTTCTCCATCTTCCAAACTGAATCTCTGTCCCCAGGAAACACTCACTCCCCATCCCCTCCCCCAGCCTCTGGCCCCCACCATCTACTTCCTGTCCCTAGGGATCTGACTCCTCCAGGGACCTCGGGGATCTGACTCCTCCAGGGACCTCGGGTAAGTGGATCACAAAGTATTTGTCCTTCTGTGTCTGGCTATGTCACTGAGCATAATGTCCTCAAGGTTCATCCGTGCAGTCAGATGTCAGGATGTCCTTTTTTGAGGCTGAACAATATTCTACTGTAAGAATGGACCACATTCATCTGTCTACAGACACCTGGGCAACAAGAGTGAACACTGAAGCTCTGAACACGGGTGCAAAAGTCGTTCACTTGGAAGAGGTTGAAATAGAGGAACAGCCCTAAACTCGTGGCCAGTCCCTAAAGTCTTCAGCGCCCCCTGGAGGCGAAAACTTGAGGACACAGGCTGTGAGGTCACATGCTTCTTCCCTGACTCCAGTTCAGGCGCCAGCAGGGTCTGCTAACCTAGAGACATCCTCCTAAATTTGGAAGTTGTGGTTCTTACTGCAAACAGACCACTGCATCCTGTTTTCAACAAATGCCCCTGAACTGTGCTCAGACATATCTTAGTGCTCAGGGATCTGACAGAGGGCTTCTGGGAAGGACATCCTAGAGCCCTGTCTATCCCAGGAGGCCAACCTGGGCATCAGCAGTGGTCCCCAGTCACTGCTCTAATTACTGCGAGCCTACTTTACAGATGAGGAAACTGAGGCTGCAGCCTTGCAGGAGTCAGACGCCCAAGGCCAGGCCAGTGCATCTGCATCCAGAGGCCTCAAGGTAATAGCCTGTTCGGACAGCACAGTCACACTCTTTTGGTTGAACTCACGCTGGGTTCCTTCTCAGTGGGGCACTGAGGGCGCTGGCCTAGAGCTCCAGCAGAACCCTGGCGTGAGACAGCCACAGAGGTACCTGGGGACATGTAGGGGGGTAAGGCGAGTGGGGGCCCTGGGGCTCCTGACTCTTCCTTCTTCTGTTATCTGGAATCCTGTCTCCGCCACTTCCAGCCATGGCCAGTTGTGGTTCATCATTAAGAAAAAGTGGTGAGTGTGGCCATCATGCTCGCTGAGGGGCTTCATGCAGTGTGGCATGGGTGGGCCGGTAGCACAGCCGTGTGGTCCCACTCGCAGCATTCTGCCAGCTGTAACTGGTTCTGCAACCAAGGCCCACAGCCTTGCTTTTGCAGCAAAAAGTTGACTGCACCCCTACACTCACATCAGAAGCTGCTGGGACTTAACCCAGTAGGAAATCAAGGTCTGGCATGACTTCCAAAGTATCAGGGCAGTAAGTCTGCTGACAGTAATGTGAAGCATATTTTTAATCCTTCAGAACCACACACAGGATTGGTCAAATGGTGGAAATAGACAAATATCCATCAACCGATGAAAAGTAAACAAAGTGTGATAAATAAACACAGTGGAATATTACTCACTCATTAAAAGAGTGAGGCACTAAGGTACAACGTGGGTGAATCTTGAAAAATGACACGTGAAAGAAGCCAGACACATCTGAATGCAGTGTCCAGGTGGGGAAACGCAGAGGGACAGAGAGCAGGCTGGTGGGCCCCAGGCGCTGCGGAGGGCAGCACCGGCTGAGGGGTGGGGCTTCTTTTCAAGGTAACGAAAAGTTCTAAAGTCACCGTGGAAATGGTTGTACACATATGCAAATTTCATTAAAAAATAAAAACACTGAATTCTAAAAACAAGCACACAAACCACAGCTTTTAAAAGCAGTTAGAGTCAAGGCTACAGCAGGAGCCGCGGTCACTCAGCTGGCCGTGTGGAAGGTCTGCGGCGGTGGGCAGCGAGGCCACTTCACGCCTGTGGGCTGGGGGGTGGGCACCGCGGCCCCACGGATGCTCAGGCGCGCGCGCTGCCGTCTGGGCTGCTTCGGAGGTCGAAGGACCGGGGCC
>SJXQ01004877.1:190337-255857 GCA_006408695.1 Aepyceros melampus | reverse complement strand
CGTCTGTGCGGTGACGTTCAGCTCGTATATGACTGAGTTGATGACGTAGGAGTCGTTCTGCACTCGCATCTCCACGTCGTAGCGATGACTGTTCGCCACAGCGAGGAAGACCCTCTCCCCAATGTGGAAAACCTCCCAGTCTGCGGCGCCAAACGTCTGGGACCGTGAGAGGGAAGCCGAGAGCACGCTGTGGGCAGAGACCCTCAGGATGGCCACCCACGCGGCTCCAGCCCCTGCACTCCGGGCGTCAAGCAGGCGCCCCTCCTGCGGGCGCTGCCCTTTCCCAGCCTCCTCCAAGGCCAGTCAAAGGACCATCTGCCTAGAGAGCTTCTTACCGCCTGTGCTGCCCCTTCCCCAGACCCCAGTGTGCCCTGGAGGAGGTCCAACTGCTGTAACAGCTCTTCCAAGGAGCCCTCTCTGCTCCCTTCAGTTATGAACTCAGAAGCAACATCTAGGTACCTCCAGAGTTACTTACTACATACACTCCCTGGCCTGTGTAGGCTACTCCTCCAAAATCACTTATCAGCCTGGAGGGTGAGGTGTGCATGGGCCCATGGGGCTGGACTTACACGAGTGGCCAGCTGCCAAGCCTTGGCCGCAGACCTCGAACTGCATGAGCTGATTTATACGTGGGCCCTCCAGGAGGTTTATGACCAGCATCTCTGGGATGCTGGGCTAGGCATGCATGGGGAAGGGGAGGACCAGACGAGTCCAGATCCATCCCTGTTCTGAGAAAGCAGTGACCACACCGGATGGCAGCTTCAGTGGAGGGGGTATAACCACAGCAGGTCTCCGAAACGGGGCCTGTGGCTGGTGGAGCAGTGTGCAAAAGCTCCTGAGGACTCCAAACCACAGCCTGATGAGGTTGTTGGGGTCTGAGTTCCTGCGTCAGCACAAAGGGGTTGACTCTGTTCCCACAAGCAGGTGAGTGCTGCGGAAGCTCGGATGGACACTTTGCATTGAGATTGTCTTTAAATGTTTTGCCTCTTGACTCCTGACTTGTGATACTGGTGGAGAGACTGACCTTCCTGTTGATAATAATCATAAACTCTGGATACAATAGGAGAAGGAAATGGCAACCTACTCCAGTATTCTTACTGGGGAATTCCATGGACAGAGGAGTCTGGTGGGCTATAGTTCATGGGATCACAAAGAGTCGGACACAACTGAAGTGACTAAGCACTGGATACAATACTTAAAAATGTACACAATTGCTTGAAGGTTCTGGAGAAGGGCCAAGGGCAGGCAGAACGTGGAGGGGAGATGATGGCCCTTGAACACATGTTTGTCTGACTCTCCCTCTGAGGACATTCCTGGTCCTATGCCATATGGGCTTGGCACTCAAGTGGAGGCAGTGGACTCGCTGAGCACAGACCTTGAACTGCATGAGCTGACGTGCACATGGGCCCACATGTAAATAAAAGGAGGTTTATGACCAGCATCTCTGGGATGCTGGGGTGGGAGTGCATGGGGAAGGGGAAGACCGGACGAATCCAGATCCAAGCTTAGCGTTTGGGGCTTGCAGAGTGTCTAGAAACCAAAGGAGACTAGCCTAGGAAGGAGGGACTCCCAGTAAGGGGAGGCCCCAGTATCTCCTTATTAACTTCTCTCAAGTCCATTTTAGCTCCTGAAGTGCACACACAGGGGGCAGGATCCCAGGGACCCAGGGAAAAACAACAGCTGAGCGGCTGGTGGAACTGACCAGAGAGTCAGACAGCAGGGGAACCAGCAGGCAAATGTGACCTATGACAAGGAGAAGCTGCAGCAGGTAGAAATAGGTCAACACAGCGCAAATACTGGAGTGAACAGATACAAACTGTATAGTGACTGTGCTCAGAAGCTATAGGCAAATATGTATGTAACCAACAATAAGGCAGGGAGATTTGGAGAGTTATGAAAACTCTAAAAGGAGGCAGACAGAAATCCTGTACCTGCAAAGCAAAATGCCTGTATTCACAAATTTATTGCATGGGATCAAAAGCTACCTAGACAATCCAGAAGAAAGAATCTGTGAACTAGAAGATACACCAACAGAAATTATCTGGTTTGAAGCACAGAAAGGGGGGGAATGTTTACAATGAAAGTAAACAGAGCCTCAGTGTTAATATAACGCAGTCTAGTGCAGAAGCTAGGACAAATCTAGACGGCTTATTAAAAAACAGAGACATTACTTTGCCGACAAAGGTCTATATAATCAAAGTTATGGTTTTTCAGTAGTCATGTATGGGTGTGAGAGTTGGACCATAAAGAAGGCTGAGCACTGAAGAAATGATGCTTCTGAGCTGGGATGTTGGAGAAGAGTCTTGAGAGTCCCTTAGACGGCAGGGAGATCAAACCAGTCAATCTAAAGGAAATCAACCCTGAATATTTATTGGAAGGACTGATGCTAAAGTTGAAGTTTCAATATTTTGGCCACCTGATGAGAAGAACCAACTCATTGGAAAAGACCTTGATGCTGGGACAGATTGAAGGCAAGAGGAAAAGGAGGCGACAGAGGATGAGATGGTTGGATGACATCACTGACTCAATGGACATGGGTTTGAGCAAGCTCTGGGAGATGGTGATGAACAAGGAAGCCTGGTGGGCTGCCGTTCATGGAGTCACAAAGAGTTGGGTGTGACTTATTGACTGAACAGCAACAACAATGTGCGTGTAATTGGATCACGGAAGGAAAGGAGAACGAGGCAGAAAAAAATTTAAGTAAACGTTGGCTAAAATTTCCCCAAATATGATTAAAACCAGCAAACCACAGATCCAAGATCAGAGACCCCAAGCAGAATAAATACAACCCCCCATAACCTCAACACATCATATTAAATATCTGAGGATAGACAGAGAAGATTTCAGAAGCAGCCAGAGGAAAGACATTTGCTATAGGGACACAGTGGTACCAATGGTACCCAACCTCTCATCAGAAACAGTTGAAGCTCGATGTCAGTGGAAAAACATCTTTAAAGGAAATGAAAGAAAACCACGAACCCAGAATTCTACAACCAGTGAAAACATCCTTCACTGTAAAGTCACTTTCAGATAAAAGTGGTAGAATGAACTGCCAGCAGACCAGCTTTACAAGCAGTCCTGAAGGAAGCTACAGAGGGTGAAAGCACAGCGTCTGCAAGAAGCACGCGGAAGGCACTGGGAATGGTAGCTGGGCGTCAAGACAACTCACTGTTTACAGCAAACAAGAGGACAAGCTGTGGAGCTCATACCTTAAGCAGACATGTGAGCTTATACATGCTCCCAATAGCCCAATGGACAGGTAAGGATAAATGAGATCATGTAGTTGTAAGGTTATCACATTATATGTAAAGTATAATGTTAATTCAAAGATAGACTGTACACCTGAAACTAACACAACATTGTTAGTCAACTGTACTCCAATATAAATTAAAAATTTTTTTTAATTTGAATTGAACATATTAACACAAGGGCTTCCCTAGTAGCTCAGACAATAACACATCTGCCTGCAATACAGGAGACCTGAGTTCAATCCCTGGGTGGGGAAGACCCCCTGGAGACGGAAATGGCAACCCACTTCAGGATTCTTGCCTGGAGAATTCCATGGACAGAGGAGCCTGGCGGGCTACAGTCCATGGGATCACAAAGAGTCAGACACGACTGAGCAACTGACACACACACGGTTAATTAAAAAATAAAAAATAGATTGCAGTGTACATACGGGATGGGGCAGAGGAGTGTGAGATGAACTGGGAGACTAGGATTGATGTATATATACACCACCATGCATGAAAAAAGATACCTAGTGGGAAGCTGCTGTATAGCACAAGGAACTCAGCTCGATGCTCCGTGATGACCTAGTTCAGTGGGATGGGGGTGGGAGGCCTAAGAGGGAAGGGATATATGTATACCACAGCTGATCAACTTCCTTGTACAGCAGAAAATAACAACATTGTAAAGCAATTATACTCCAACAAAAAATAGATTGCTGTAAGTTGAACATGTATATTGTGATTGCTGAAGCACACAATTATACAACAAACTGAATTAATACAAAAAAGAGGGGATCGAAGGTTATGTATGTGACAAAGAACTTGTTTTATACCTAATGAATAAGGAACTCCTACATATCAACTAGTCAATCTAATCACACTAGGACCACACCCTTGTCTGACTCAATGAAACCAAGCCATGCCTGCAGGGCAACCCAAGATGGGAGGGTCATGGTGGAGAGGTCTGACAGAATGTGATCCACTGGAGAAGGGAATGGCAAGCCACTTCAGTATTCTTGCCTTGAGAACCCCATGAACAGTATGAAAAGGCAAAATGATAGGATAGCAAAAGAGAAACTCCCCAGGTCAATAGGTGCCCAATATGCTACTGGAGATCAGTGGAGAAATAACTCCAGACAGAATGAAAGGATAGAGCCAAAGCAAAAACAATCCCCAGTTATGGATGTGACTGGTGATAGAAGCAAGATCCGATGCTGTAAAGAGCAATATTGCATAGGAACCTGGAATGTCAGGTCCATGAATCAAGGCAAATNTAAGATGGTGGGTGTTGCGGGAGGGAATCAGAGGGCAGACACACTGAAACCATACTCACAGAAAACTAGTCAATCTAATCACACTAGGACCACACCCTTGTCTGACTCAATGAAACCAAGCCATGCCTGCAGGGCAACCCAAGATGGGAGGGTCATGGTGGAGAGGTCTGACAGAATGTGGTCCACTGAAGAAGGGAATGGCAAGCCACTTCAGTATTCTTGCCTTGAGAACCCCATGAACAGTATGAAAAGGCAAAATGATAGGATAGCAAAAGAGAAACTCCCCAGGTCAATAGGTGCCCAATATGCTACTGGAGATCAGTGGAGAAATAACTCCAGACAGAATGAAGGGATAGAGCCAAAGCAAAAACAATCCCCAGTTATGGATGTGACTGGTGATAGAAGCAAGATCTGATGCTGTAAAGAGCAATATTGCATAGGAACCTGGAATGTCAGGTCCATGAATCAAGGCAAATTGGAAGTGGTCAAACAAGAGATGGCAAGGGTGAACGTCGACATTCTAGGAATCAGCGAACTAAAATGGACTGGAATGGGTGAATTTAACTCAGATGACTATTATATCTACTACTGTGGGCAGGAATCCCTCAGAAGAAATGGAGTAGCCATCATGGTCAACAAAAGAGTCTGAAATGCAGTACTTGGATGCAATCTCAAAAAGGACAGAATGATCTCTGTTCGTCTCCAAGGCAAACCATTCAATATCATAATTATCCAAATCTATGCCCCAACCAGTAATGCTGAAGAAGCTGAAGTTGAACGGTTTTATGAAGACCTACAAGATCTTTTAGAACTAATACCAAAAAAAGATGTCCTTTTCATAATAGGAGACTGGAATGCAAAAGTAGGAAGTCAAGAAACACCTGGAGTAACAGGCAAATTTGGCCTTGGAATGCGGAATGAAGCAGGGCAAAGACTAATAGAGTTTTGCCAAGAAAATGCACTTGTCATAGAAAACACCCTCTTCCAACAACACAAGAGAAGGCTCTACACATGCACCTCAACAGATGGTCAACACCGAAATCAGATTGATTATATTCTTTGCAGCCAAAGATGGAGAAGCTCTATACAGTCAACAAAGACCAGGCACAGGGGGTTCCAAATGACCACAGCCCTCTCCTGTGAATTGCAAAGCTCCCCACCTGGCCATGAGCAATCCAGAGTACCAACTCACAAACCAGAGTTAGATGAGAAAAAGTGGAGAGGAAAGGATACCGCTCTTCACATCCAACTGTTGCTGTTCAGGCTCTTAGTTGTGTCTGACTCTTTGACCCCACAGACAGCCCCACAGGCCCACTAGGCCTCCCTGCCCTTCACCATCTCCCGAAGCTTGCTCAAACTCATATCCATTGAGTTGTTGATGCCATTCAGCCATCTTGTCCTTGTTGTCCCCTTCTCCTCCTGCCCTCAATCTTTCCCAGTATCAGGGTCTTTTCTAAAGAGTCATTTCTTCACATCAAGTGACCAAAGTATTGGAGCTTCTTCAGCTTCAGCATCAGTCTTGCCAATGAATTTTCAGGGCTGATCGATCTCCTTTAGGATGGACTGGTTTGACTTTCTTGCTGTCCAAGGGACTCTCAAGTGTCTTCTCCAACACCACAGTCCAAAAGCATCACTTCTTTGGTGCTCAGCTTTCTCTATGGTCCAACTCTCACACCCATACATGACTACTGGAAAAACTGTAGCTTTGACTATACAGACCTGTGTCAGCAAACTAATGTCTCTGCTTTTTAATATGCTGTCTACATTTGTCATAGCTTTTTTCCCCAAGGAGCAAGCGTCTTTTAATTTCATGGCTGCAGTCACCATCTGCAGTGATTTTGGACATGCGCCATCTGCACATCCAGTCCAACTCCTTATTCCCAAATCCTATCAAATCAGGCAAGTGACCCCTTCCCCCCAGGTGAGTGAGGGGCTGGAACAGGGACAGGGATGTTACTCTAGCAACACCCCCTTCAAGTAGACAGAAGAATGGAGGAGGACATAGTGCCTCCAACCCCTCACAACATGCCCAAGGGGTTTACCCTCTTAGACACTGCACTTCATTGCTAACCAGGGCTGTGTGTCTCTCCCTGGAAGAAAGAGATGTCACTGTCAGGACGTGGGACTCCTTCATCCCCAGCCACTCTTTGCCAGATACTCCTTGCACCACTGACCCCAGAGGGCTCCAAACTGGGAAAAGTCATACACCAATGAAACCCACACCTGCTATTGCCCCAGGTTCCACATCGCTCACCCTCTCACTTCAGGATGACTTTTCTGGCCACGCTATTTAAACTTGAAGGTGCTCAGTCATCTCAGAGCCATCCACCCACCCCACCTTCTTCCCTGCTTTTATTTTACTCCCAAGCACTAATTGGTGTTTGACATGTCACTTTGTAATTATAAAAGAAACATATTTGCTGTGGCTATCTCCCCAGCTGCAGTGAAAGCTCTTTGAGGGCCAGGCTTTGGGACTGCTTTGGTTAATGCCAAATTTCCAGTGCCGAGAACAGTGTATTTGGGAGCTAGTAGACACTAGTTAATATTTGCTGGAAGAAAGAATGAATAGATCAGTCCCTCAGCCAGGCACAAAGCACCACAAGCTGCTGGAACCTACTAGCCAAGACTACTAGGAGTCCATCCTCCTCCCCAAAGCTGAAATCCATCTGTCCTAGCACTCCATCTTCATAAATTTAATCCTCTTGATTTCTCCCTCAATATTCCCTGCCTGTGCACCAGATGTCAATACTCCTAATAGAATTAGCTCCCCAAACTTTAAAACTTTTGTTTAAAGGACAGAATGTATGGTCTTTGGAGACAGGACTTCACAGAGAGAGACGGGAAGGGGTATAGCTATATGTAACCATTTCTTTACCCAAATTTTCTCGGTTAAGTTGTTTATCCCCCATGCTTAACTGTATTCTAAGATGCAAAGTCTAAAAGCATTACACGAATGGATTTCCACCCATGTGGAAGTAAGCATCAGATGGGGGGAATACATTTCCCCAAAACAAAGGTGTTATTTATAGTCCAGAGAGTTTCTGAAAATAAACTTTATAACTGTTATAACTGTCTAAAGTTTATAAATGTTATTTATGGCCTAGAGAGTTTACAGAAAGAAATTATTATTAAGAAAAATAACTTATGTAATGCAAGTTAAAGTGTCATGGGAACATAAATGAGGAAGTAACCAGTTCTATTTAGTTTGTTTATATCTGCCAGTGTATTGTAAACTCAGGCTCCTTTTTTGTAACAGTGGATAAGTAACTACTAACATATGTATTTGTCCTAAAGTAATTCCTTAATTTTGTACAGCCCTTTATCCATTTGCAAAGTACTTTCTTACATATCATCTCACTTAATCTTCATCTCCCCACTTGCCATTTAGGAATGTGCATGCTGCTGCTGCTGCTAAGTCACTTCAGTCATGTCAGACTCTGTGCAACCCAGAGACGGCAGCTCACCAGGCTCCCCCATCCCTGGGATTCTCCAGGCAAAAACACTGGAGGGGGTTGCCATTTCCTTCTTCAATGCATGAAAATGAAAAGTGAAAGTGAGGACGCTCAGTATAGCTTCACACATATGCATGGGCACAAATATAAAGGCACACACACAGAGAGTCAGAGATCTGCAGTGTCCCCCCATGATCATTCTTTCCTGCTTTAGTCAAACCAATCACCATGTTTATCTGGGCCCAGAATAAAGACCATATTTCTTGATCGTAGTTCTATCTCCATGTGGTCCCAGAGTATAACTGATATATGTAACTAGCAAGGGGCTGGGAACATGACCTCCTTCCTTCACGCCTTCCTGTCCTTGGGAAGGTTGGTTTCACGGCTGGAGCTGGAATAGCCATCGCAACCATGACATGATGAAGTGCCGTAGCATCCCTGGGTCCTGCTTTTAACTTTTATATGAGAAATTAATGAACTTTCATCTTGTTTAGGTACCTACTTTAGGATTTTAGGCATTCACATACAAAACTACTTCTAGTCCACCCACTCAACCCAAACACGCACAGTCTTGCACTTCCCCATTCTGGAATTCTTTGTGCTTCCCTTTATTTCTGGCTCAGATTTTCTCTCCCTTATTTCTAAACTCTCTTATGGCTCCTTTGAACAATCACTTCAAATGTCACTTCATACCCAAAACTTTCTTCTTCTTGCCCCTAGATCCTCTCCCACCCAGAGTAACATCTGCCAACTTTGATGGCCTACAGTGTAATCCTTGATGAACTAAACTTGTGAAAAAGGTCATAAGCTTCTTAAAAGTAGGAATCAAAACTATTTTACTTGATATTCCATTAATCTAACCATGTGCCTAGTGCAAAGGCAAAACCTTCAGCACATATTGGAATATGTAGTATTAATAATCCCATTTTACAGATGGAGAAACTGAGGTTAGCCATCTAAGTTAATATTCAAACTGTGTCTTCCTACTGAGGTGCATTCAAATTTTAAAATAACTTGATTTAGGGATCTGAATATGTCTTTTTGTTCCAGGCTATCAGTTTAGTTCAGTCGCTCAGTCGTGTCCAACTCTTTGTGACCCCATGGACTATAGCACGCCAGGGTTCCCTGTCCGTCACCAACTCCTGGAGCTTGCTCAAATTCATGTCTATTGAGTCGGTGAGGCCCTCCAACCATCTCATCCTCTGTCATCCCCTTCTCCTCCTGCCTTCAATCTTTCCCAGAATCAGGGTCTTTTCAAATGAGTCAGTTATTCACATCAGGTGGTCAAAATATTGGAAATTTAGCTCAGCATCAGTCCTTCCAATGAATATTCAGGACTGATTTCCTTTAGGTTTGACTGGTTGGATCTCCTTGCAGTCCAAGGGATTCTCAAGAGTCTTCTCCAACATCACAGTTAAAATGCATCAATTCTTCTGCGCTCAGCTTTCTTTATGGTCCACCTCTCACATCCACACATGCTTACTGGAATAACCATAGCTTTGACTAGACGGACCTTTGTCGGTAAAGTAATGTCTGTTCTTTTTGATATGCTGTCTAGATTGGTTATAGCTTTTCTTCCAAGGAGCAAGTATCTTTTAATTTCAAGGCTGTAGTCATCATCTGCAGTGATTTGGGAGCCCAAGTAAATAAAATCTCTCACTGTTTCCATTGTTTCCCCATCTATCTGCCATGAAGTGATGAGACCAGATACCTTCATCTTAGTTTTCTGATTCCTGAGTTTTAAGCCAGCTTTTTCACTTTCCTCTCTCACTTTCATCAAGAGGCTCTGCATTTCCTCTTCACTTTCTGCCATAAGGGTGGCATCATCTGAATATCTGAAGTTATTGATATTTCTCTCTGCAATCTGGATTCCAGCTTGTGCTTCATCCAGTCTGGCATTTCACGTGATGTACTCTTCACATAAGTTAAATAAACAAGATGACAATAAACAACCTTGACGAACTCCTTTCCCAATTTTGAACCAGTCCATTGTTCCATGTCCAGTTCTAATTCTTGCTTCTTGATCTGCATACAGATTCTCAGGAGGCAGGTGAGGTGGTCTGGTATTCCCACCTCTTGAAGAATTTTCCACAGTTTTTTATGATCCATAGACAAAGGTTTTATTTAGTTCCAGGCTATAGCTTGTTCACAAATAGACCCCGATCTACAGGAATAATCCATGAGAGCCTGCTATGTCAGTTTCATTCACCACTTAATTTAGGGCCCAAGACATTTAGGGCCCACAGTCCTATCGAATAGCTAAAGGACTCATTGAGTTAGGGGAAGAGAAATCTGTTTCTTTAAGGTTAAACCACACTCAAGTCTCTTCTCTCTTGTTTATTCTTCTGCTTCTGAGTAAATAAATTTAAGGCAAATTTTTAGGAGGTGATTGGTAAGTACTAGATAATAATTTTTATGCAGCTGTAGCATTTAACATAAACAGATTTTCACTTTTCCTGCATAGTTAGAGCCCAGTGATCCAACCCGTAAATTTATTCAAATGATATACAAATGGGTTTATTAACAGGCAAGCCAAAAATATAAAATATTTCATGATACAATATCCTAAAAAAATCAAGAAAGACTCCTAAATCTGTGTATGAAAACTGGAAGATGAAGATAAATGCCAAGGTCCACAGCACTTAGGAAGGGAGTAGGCAGGTTTCTCAGGAAAGGTGTCTTCTGACTCACAGAAGAGCTTGGCCACACGGGTAGCAGTGCAGTCAAGTGTCAACAGTGTTCTTAAGAGTCTGCTCTGTGACTCCAACTCACCCATCAATCCCCTGGGAACCAGGTGCTCCACACACAACCGCAGCGTGAACCTTTGAACATATGTCAGATGCTTTTCCTCCAATGCTTGAAGCCTCCGGGGACTCTCCAGAGAACAAGGAGTCAACTGTGAAGCCTCCCCATGGCCCACACAGCCCTGCTATGTGGCTTAGCTCTGGACAATCCCATCCTTTCTCCTTCCTCTGCTCCTCTCGGTTCAGGACACCCTGGCCTCGCTACTCTTGAGGGCCATTCCCTCTATCAGGAACACTCTTTTCCAATCATATTTCTTGTTCAGCTAGGTCTTGTATGAACAGAGGTTGTCCCTGATCACTAATCTTAGTCACCAGCCTCCATCACTTTCTGCTCTATCTTTGTTCACAGTAATCATTATCAACTGACTTTACATTAAACATCAATCGACAATCGATTTTTCTCTCTCTCTGTCATTTCCTTTTTTGTTTATCATCTATCTTTGCCACTGCAATATAAGCTTTATGAGGGAATGGGCTTTGGTTGTCCTCTGTGATGTTGAGTGCTGTGCCTGGCATATAATACACTTTCAATAAATATTGGCTGAGCAAAACAAAACTGATTAGACAACCATCTATTCTGTCTTAGGCCTTGTGCAGGATAAGTATGATTGATACTGTCCCTGATCTGATGATGTTGACAGTTTATATGGAAAACAAGCTGCCACTATTTTTCAAGCATTCTTGGAAAAAATTATTTTGTCTCTGGTTTTAAAGGCTCCTTACCAGTGTTAGCAGAACTATATATTTAGTGTATTATGTAGAAGGTTGAACGATCAAGATACCTTTTAGGAAGTTTATTTCAGCTTTCTATTGGTTCTGCTTCCCCTTTATGGTTTCAGTTATCAGGCATTAAGGTAGGCAGAGACAGCTAATATGTCAAGTGGCTTCCCTCCCAGGTAATAAAAGGGAATTTGATTAACTCTATTGTTTAGTTTAATTCTATTGTCTAGGGACTTCCCTATAGCTCAGACAGTAAAGAATCTGCCTGCAAGGCAGAAGACCTGGGTTTAGTTCCTGGATTGGGAAGATCCTCTGGAGAAGGAAATGGCAACCCACTCTAATATTCTTGCCTGGAGAATCTAGTGGACTACAGTCCATGGGGTCACAAAGAGTCGGACAAAACTGAGTGACTAATACTACTATTGTGTAGTTTAAGAGTTATCTTGGCCAATAGAGCAATGTTATCCATAAATAATTGTCTCTACAAAATGTACAGAATGCATAAAACAATATAAACAGCAAAGAGGACTCTAGAAATCTATCATAACACATTTAATAAAATTAGTGCTTCTTGAGTACTCTGTTCCAAGCACTACAAAAATGAATGCATTTGGAGAAGACTCTTGAGAGTCCCTTGGACTGCAAGGAGATCCAACCAGTCCATTCAGAAGGAGATCAGCCCTGGGATTTCTTTGGAAGGAATGATGCTAAAGCTGAAACTCCAGTACTTTGGCCACCTCATGCAAAGAGTTGACTCATTGGAAAAGACCCTGATGCTGGGAAGGATTGGGGGCAGGAGGAAAAGGGGATGACTGAGGATGAGATGGCTGGATGGCATCACTGACTCGATGGACTTGAGTCTGAGTGAACTCCAGGAGATGGTGATGGACAGGGAGGCCTGGCATGCTGCGATTCATGGGGTTGCAAAGAGTTGGACATGACTGAGCGACTGAACTGAACTGAACTGAACTGAATATATCACAATAATCTTGAGGTGAAAGTCGCTCAATCACATCAGACTCTTTGCAACCCCATGGACTATACAGTCCATGAAATTCTCCATGCTAGAATACTGGAGTGGGTAGCTTTTCCCTCCTCCAGGGGATCTTCCCAACCCAGGTATCTAATCCAGGTCTCCTGCATTGTAGGTGGATTCTTTACCAGCTGAGTCACCAGGTAAGCCCAAGAACACTGGAGTGGGTAGACTATCCCTTCTCTAGCCGATCTTCCCATCCCAGGGATGGAACCAGGGTTTTTTGCATTGCAGGCAGATTCTTTACCCACTGAGCTATCAGGGGAGCCTTCACAATAATCTTAGGTGTTAACTTCTCATAGAGGATAACACGGAGACACTGAGGGATTAACTTGTCTGATATCACATGGTGATGTGAGTAGAGAGGCAGGAGTGACACCACGTGTGGCTCTTCACTTTTGTTTGTTCAGGCTGATGGGCTTTGCAGTTCTTCTAACTCAGCTTCTTCACCTGTGGGCATATTCCCATCTGAAGGCACAGCCTTTGTTTCCCTTTCCCTTTCATGAGTCTGGGGACTTTTGTGCTGTTCTGAGCTCTGCAGTGCATTTGCGTCGTATGGCAGCTCCCCTTAGGTGACTGCTTCTGGCTCTTAGATTCTACGTGACATTGCATTTCCCTCTGATAACATGGATGGAGTGAGGAATCTCCCTGTGAGTCTGTTCCAATCTGATTCCCACCACACTTGAATTAGACTTCAAAGTAAAATTTCTTTTTAGATGTTAGGTCTCTCAGTTACAGCTACCAAATCTTGCCATGTTGGTGAGAGCTGGCAAGTGATATTGGGGTGGGGGACCCCTCCACAGCATGCCTCCCTGATGCCATCCATGCCCTGGTTCTACTCCTGCTGCCTTAGGATATTGACCTCCAACAGCTCTCTTCTGCCTGTTCAACACATCACAGGCAGAGACCTCTTTACTTCCACTATTTTTGGTGGTGGATGCAGACAATCTTAATCACTTCAGTCAAAAATTGTTTCCTGGGGTAACTAGGCCATTTTAAAGGTCAACACAATGAGTAATTGAACTATTATTCCTGGCAGTGCTGCTAGAGGAAAAGAAATTCAGAAAACAGATAATCAGAATTTTCCCTCCTCCTCACATTCTAAGAGGACATCATCTTGCTATCAAGTGGGGAAATGAATCCTACCCATGGCTAAAGTGCACAAATTAGTCACCAAAGCCAAAATGCAAATTTCTCTTCCTCTCTTTCTTTTATACACAAGGTGGATAAAAAACACTTTTGAGTAACAATTCAATACACCAGAAATGGAAAATTACAGATTAAGTTCAGAAACGTTCATAGATTGCAAACTATCAGAAAGAAAATCAATATAGTGATAAACATTGATTATAGTTGGAAGAAACTCATAGTTATAGCTCTTTTCAAAAAGGAAAACATGTTCCTCAAAGATGAAATTCTTCCAATGTATATCAAAAACATGATTCACACAGTCATTTACTTGCAATCACATGATGCTATCAAGAAATCAATAGCTTGCATGTTTCAGGACTGTGTCTGGCTCTATGCATCTGAATCTATTATAGAATCCTCTAGTTTAAAGGAATCACAAAGGTTGTCTAATCCTGGTTCTCTAATTCTGGGATGAGCACTATTTAAACCACCCATCCAATAGGTAACATATTACATATCCTATCTTAAAATCCTCCAGGGATGTAGAGTCTCCAGCATTTTTTAAATTGTCCATTTAAATACTTATTATCAGTTTGGTTGCTGAGTTATACTTGGAGCTATCTTGAGAAAAGCAAGGAGATTCGGGAATTACTGATGTCCATAATAATGACACAACAGAGGTGAGAGTCTAGAGGGATAGAAGAAAATGAAGGGAATAATAAAGCTAGAAATCTGGAAATTTTAAAGAAAAAGTCAGATTGGACTTCCCTGTTAGTCCCGTGGTTAAGGCTCTGCACGTCCACTGCAGGGAGTGAGGGTTTCATCCCTGGTCAAGAAACTATGATTATTCATGTCACAAGATTCAGCCATAATAAACAGTCAATCAAAAGTTTAAAGGAACGATGAGTCAGATGGAGAGTTCATTATCTGAGAAAAGAGTAGAAAATAGGCTTCAACTGAGAGGTAAAAGGGACCTATAGAAGTAAATTTATCCTATAATTTAAGAACGCAGAGCAAGAATGCTTCTATATGTGACTCAGCCAATAAGGGTGGTGAGAATTAAGCATAAGTGGGGAGAAAGTGGCTGTGTCCAAGTTATCTACTGTTGTGTAACAAACCATGCCACAACTAAGTGACTTAAAACAACAATTATGTAATTGTTGTTGCATAAACTTGTAGGCCAAAATATTAGGCAGTGCTCAGTTGGTGATTCTTCTGTTCTGTGTTGTGTCCACAGAGGTCACTCCATAGTATTCACTGAGCTGGCAGATGAAATGGCCTAGAAGATCCCAGAAGGATTAATTCACATGTCAGCCCCTTGGACGAGTAGGGCACCACTGGGTCTGTCACTCAGAACACCTGTATGTGGGCCCTTCAGATTCCTTACATGACAGCTCAAGGTGGAGTGTTCTGAAGAGGTGAAAAAGAAGCTTCAAAGCATGATCCAGTTTCAGCGACTCAGAATATAACTTCTTTTATATTCTATTTGTCAAAATGCCAATATGGCCAGCCCACACTCAAGGGGAGAAAAATACCTCTTCCTCTCAATGGAAAGAGTGGTAAAGAATTTGTGGCCTTATTTATCCCACCACAGTTTATAATTATCTTTCTAGGTATGCTTTTTGGGAAATAATATGATAAAAGCAATGACAGAGATACCCAGCTGAAACTCAAGAGTTAAATATGGGCTGTTATGCTTATATTTGTATCCAAGTGGAATTATGAACAAGCTAATGAACTTGTGTAAGAGGTGTGTGATCCTGGAGGCTCACCCAGAATGAGAGAGTAGAACGAGTGAGGGGGAATGGAAATAATACACTTTAGCCCCTTCTGTGTAATAGAGCAATTATTGAGTGCCTTTGTATTGCTCCATAGTATGTACTAGAGAAGCAAAATGGTACCTACCCTAAGGTGCTTATCCTCTAGGTAGAAAAACAGCATTGTACACATACAGAGGAATTTATGAAATTTTAGAAGAGGACTTACTGATATTATTATTACTGAGATTATTATCATTAATTTGAGTTCAGAGGAAACCTCAGAGAGAGACAACTCCTAAGCAAGGTTTTCATGGGGAAGGAGGAGTTTGTCAAGCGAACAAGAAAAAGCAAACAGAATGTGCAGAAACAGAGAGGCCTGAAGAACCATGATGCTGTGTCTGTGTGTCTCTGTGTGTGTACAAGTATTTGAATGTGTTGAGGAAGAAAGAGGGGAAAATAAGATTGGAGGGGAAGGCAGAGGGCTTCTATTTTAAAAAATAATCTCACATTCCGTGTGCTTCATTTGGAAAGTTAGGGAGACATTGTAGGGTTTTAAGTAGAGGTTAAGCAGAGGTGATTAGGTTTCATGTTTTAGAAAGATTTCTCTGGGTCACTTGGCGAGGTCTTGAGAGCCTCTCACCAGGTCATCTCTCATTCTAAGTAAAGAGGAAGTTAAAGGTAGCTTATTATTCAGAAATCCTTTCTTGCAGCTGACTTAACATTCCCTTGCTTACTCCCACTTTATCAGAATGCTTGCTGTTGATGCATCCAGTCGTACTTCTGGCTTCTCTTTCTTCCCTCGGATGGAGAAGCCTTTCCCTCTTCATCAGCTAAGAATGTACCTGGCAGCCGTATTTCCTGCTGTAAGAAATATAGATCTGATGGGAGATGCTCTCATTACAACTTTAAGACCTCCTTGCCCTATGAGTTCTGAAAGATCAAACAGGAAGAAATGTTTTGGTTCTGGCATAGAGCAGGTTCAAACACTTACTTTTTTTATTATAGAATTTATTTCTGTTTGACATTCTTTATGTCGTTGTTTCCTTCTACCGTGTTATAAATCCTTCTGAGGCTGGAAACCACTTTCAAACCCTTCAGCTCTAAGCCTATGAAATCAGGCCATCATGGGCCAGTATCACCTTTGGGGTAAGTTCGTTATATTAGGGTAAGATTACTTTCCAAGCTTAGAGAGGACTGTGTACATATAGTGCATAGTTTTATATACATATAAAAAGGCTTTTACTGATTAACATTGAAGGTTGGAGTGAAATAACTAGGAAAGTTTGGCATGTAGAACTTTCTCAATTTGTTAAAAAATTTTTTTAAGAAAAGATGGAGATTAAGCTTGTATTCATGCACAGTTAAATAACTTGAAAGCATTAAATAACTCACTTATGAAAATGTTTTTAATTCTAATTTTCTTTCCTCATAAAAGTTATTCTATTTATTATTCCAATTAGCCATCTTAGGAGAAATAAGAGCAATATATTCAAGGTGGACAGATTGAACAAGCAGATATTAATCATTTGTAATGCACAATCCACTCTGATAGGAGATGAGAGAGCTGCAGCCAGCTGGTTGCTCGGCCCGGCTCCATAGGTGACCTGAGCCAGGGTGAGAAAGCGTGGGTGTCTGATGAGCTGAAATGGATTTATTATGCCGGACACTTTTCTGTTTGAAATATCCTTGCAGCTGACCCTTTCAAGGCACCTTTTATTATAGCAAAAAAATTGCATTTGCCTTAAGTACAACAGAGGATGCTGAGTAGAAAATTAATTTTATTTTTAATTAGGAGCTGTTCACATCATCTGGTTCATATCTCATCCTGTCAGCACACCCCTGTGGTACTGCATTCTACATAACAGGAATTTTTACCAGAAGAGTTCCTGATGCCTATACTACTAAGCATGGGTTAACTCCTTTCCCGAATACCATACCCTTACATTTCATTCAAAAGAGTCCTGGGAGAACTAGAATAATATTTTGACATTTAAGCAAAAAATAAAAGAAAAAATGTAAAAAAGGAATTTCAACCATTAGAATCAGCTAGACATCAATTTCTAGGTGAACATTAGAATCACCTGGAGAGCTTTGTAAAAAAATACCATTGTCCATGTTGCTCCCATTGATATTTTTCTAAAACTATCTAAAGAGAATCTACTGTGAAGCCAAGCTTGAAAACTACAGCACCAAAGGATTCGTGGAGATATATGTTATATAGAGAGAAGTTGGAATAATCATAATTGAAAAATATTTTCTTCATGACCTGTTTTATTTGAAGTTTTTAAATGACACATCCAATACTACATAAACCGTTCTCTCTGAAATCAGCTTTAACAACTATTAGGAGCCCATTGTAAGCAGAAAACTTTACCTGATACTCTAAGTTTATGTGAAATGGAGAAAAACTTGTCTTAAGCACAGTAAGACGCCATCAGAAAGCTAACGAGTTAAATTTCAGGGCCTTCATGTTATGTGCGTGAATGCAGGCCCAGTTGCTAAGTCACAATCAACTTTACCACTGAGTCACTGTGTCCGCAGATCCTTTCTAATAGCAATGTGTTGACAACTTCATATATTGTTATAAAATCTGCAAAAATCATATAGTTTTATCACTGTTATCTCTTTCCTTCTAACTTTCCCACCACACTTCTCCCTGTGCCTGGTGGTGTCAGAGTGGTTAGTGACTTTTGCAGGAAGGGGAAGTGGAGTTGAGGATACATGTAGTTCTGGTTTAGTAGAATATATTTATGTGTCATGCCTGTTATAGTTGAGTTATTGCTAGCTGTGCTAATATAGGAATGGCTTGCAGAAATATTCTTACTGCTTATACACTGAGTCACCCAGGTGACATGAAATTTCAGTGCTGACAAAAAACTCATCATAACATTGATGAAAAACTGGTTAATGAATGCTGTCAGTTCGAAGACAATTTGTGATTAGTCACTGCACATGAAAACCTTGAAATGGCCTGAAGTCTTACAGTCCATCTCTGCAAGAAGCTTCACAGAGGCTTTTCCACATTCAACAATAATTCCAATAACATCTCTGACATTACCAATAACAAACTTTTAAGAAGAAAGAAACTTTTCATACTTTCCAATAATGAGTGCTAGAGGAAGAATAGGATTATCTTTTTTTTTTTTTCATAGAAAATGATTTTGTGCACACCCGGCAGTTGTGCTGTTTTTCAGTCATTAAGCTGTGTCCAACTCTTTGCAAACCCATGGACTGTAGCCCACCAGTCTCCTCTGTCCATGGGATTTCCCAGGCAAGAATACTGGAGTGGGTGCCATTGCCTTCTCCAGGGGATCTTCCCAACCCAGAGATCAAAGTGTGTCTCCTGCTTGGCAGATGGATTCTTTACCACTGAGCCACCTGGGAACCCCCCAACCACTTCCAGATGGATAAAGAAAAAATAAATCCAGCAGTACTATTAGCAGTGAGCTTCATCAACCCACCATCCTTTCCCATGTCAAATCCCCCTGCCTGCACACCCATCCTTATCCCCTTTCCTCCAGTCCCAGAGCACAAGGTATCCCTATGCCGTGTGTAAGACCAACCCCATCTCCTATGCTCCTAATCCAATACCCTCCCAACTCCCTCCCAATTTTCTTTGAAAATCACTCTCCTTTTCTTAAGTCTTAAGCTTCTTCAAATCTCCTTCCTCTCTGAGTATGACCACATTCAGGCCTCTGCCTTCCACCATATGACATTCACCATGACCCTGCCTCCTCCTCCAGGTGTGACCCTCTGTTGGGAAAGTAGTTGACATGCCCTGTCTCCATTCCTCACTTTCCACTTCACCCACAGTGCTCTGGCTCCTGTCCTCACTGCTTCATTGGAAATGCTGCCATCACGTTCACCCATGAGCTCCAAATTTCAACATCTTTAAGGGACACTTTCTACCATCTTACCGAACTACTCTGATGCATCTGGCATGGTGATGACACTGCTATTTAAAATTTCTTCTTCCTTCGGTATTTGTGGTTCCCTGTACCACTTATCTTAGCCTCCTAGAGTACCTCATTCTCAGATTGGCTGGCCTGACGGTACCCTTTGGGTTCAAGGAGTTTCTTTCACTCCCGCCAACTATATACACTATATATATACATATATATATATATAAACATATATTTATGTTTGTATATTATATAGACTGCCACAGGCATGTTAATAACTTCCAGCCTGAATCTCTCCAGAAGTTTTGATTGCTAGCTCCTTTCTTGAAAGTCAAAAAGGCATTTTAAAATTAATATGCTCCAAACTGAATGCATCTTCTGCCCCCACCTCCTACTTCTCTTTTGATTTTTCTCACCTCAGCTCCTCATTACAGTCATATCTTGGTTTCCATGGGGAAATGGTTCCAGGATCCCCCACGGATACCAAAATTCACAGGTACTCAAATCCCTTATACAAAACGGCATAGTATTGCATATAATCTATGCGTATCAACTCATAAAATTTTTTTAATTTATTTTTTAACTGAAGGATAATTGCTTTATAGAATTTTGTTGTTTTCTGTCAAACTTCAACATGAATCAACCATAAAAGGTGGGGGGGGGGGATATATGTATACTTCGTGTATACTTTAAATCACCTCTTATGATACTTAGTACAGGGAAGATCCCCTGGAGGAAGAAATGGCAACCCACTCTAGCATTCTTGCCTGGGAAATCCCATGGACAGAGGAGCCTGGTGGGCTACAGTTCATGGGGTCACAAAAGAACTGGACATGACTAAACAACTGAAACAGCAAGGTACATGCAACAAATCGGGTAAATGCTATACAAATATTGAAAATACAGTAAAGGGCTATATAAATAGTTGTCAATCTGTAGCAGATTCAAGTTTTGCTTTTTCAAATATTCTGGATTTTTTTCTGAATATTTTTGATCTGTGATTGGTTGAATGAATGGATGAATAAACTGTGGTTATGGAGGGATAACTGTACTTGCAAAAATACCTATTTAATAGTGTTGTTCACTCAAAACAGAACTGGGGGAGCAGAGTAATCTAGAGTACAAGATACAATGAGCCTATGGAGAATCCTCACCTTTGTTGAAGCTCTTCTAGGTAATGTGCATGGATGATCCCATTTAATCCTCACAGCGCTATGAAAGCCTAAAAACCTCTACTTTCCATAAGAGGAAGCCAATGCTCGGATTCAGGTCAAGGTCACCAGCCTACATGTAGCAGAACAGAATTGAAATCAAGCCTTGACTCCCTCCAAGGCTGTGAATATGCCACTCTCTGATAGTGTTTTCTGATTATAAACTGGAAGCTGGTGCTCTGCTACATGCAAGCCTGCTCTCCGTCACTACAATCCCAACACAGTCCCAAGGCACCCATCTCTTTGTGAGGCTGGGGGAAAAAAACAACGCAGCATTTCATCTTATTTGGTTTCAAGGATCAGTTGGTGATCAGTAAAACAAAAAGTTTCTCTCAAGGGAAAGATCTGGCTGCCTGGACATGCTCCGGTAGGGGCAGATGTCAGCCCTCTGAATCATACCAACAAACACGTCAAGAGCAGGTGCGTGCTCCAGGCTTCTTCCAGGCAGCACCAAGTTCAGTCTCTGAGTGGGGGTAAGCTAGTGAGAGATGAGAAAACAGGGAGAGGGGAGAGAGAAGAACATGCAAAGTTTCCACTTCAGGAATCCCATCCGGGACCTTCTACCTATTTCAAATTAGTATTAACAGTTTCCAATTTGAAAATTTTCAAGCTGAGAAGCCGGGGTCAAGAGCTTGATTCAAGAGCTCCACATGCTCAAGAGAGAATTCTTTTTTGTTGTTTATATGTCCTTAGGTTTATTACTTGTTCAATGCAATTCAGTCCACACACACATACTTTTTTAAAATAGATTCCCTATTTTTTCTTAGTTATCAAGATGAATTTAAAACTTTTTCATGTTAGGTATGCCTTAATATCACCCTAGTTTTCAAATAGTATTATTTCAAGGGGAAAGTTTCCTAAATATCCAGGCCATTATTCTGACACGGGGCCCTGCCCCTGGATCCTGCATTTCCACTAAAGAACAGAAACAAAAATAATCAAACAAAGGTAAGTAAATAAAAGTTATAAATGCTACAAAGGAAAAAAAAGATGGAGAGGTTATCCTTCTATAGGAGAAATTTATCTGTATGTGAATTATTTGACTTTCTGGGAAACAGATGAGTGATTTTTAATATCAGGCTTGCATTTTTATTTCCTAGGTTCTAAATCTCTCCCTATTCCTATTAATTTGGAGGAATGCAAACTCATTCCCTCTTGAACTCAGGAGTCTGAGCCCTTGATGATCTTCTCTTTCTCATACCCTCACCTTCTCGTCTCTACTGGAAGCTTCCTAACAGCATTCAAAAGTAAAGTCATTCTTTTATATCTTAAAAACAAACAAACAAACAACACAGCCTGTGTTGATCTCAAGCCATCTCCCCCTTCTCCTCTTCAGCCAAACATTAAACTGCATTCACTCTGTTTCATTTCACACCTCACATTCTCATGTCAACTCACTGAAATCTGGCTACTCAACTAATTACCTACAAGGTCGTCACACATATCCTTACTCTCATGTTGTCAAACCCTTAGGACACTGTCCACCAGGATGCCTTTGATCCTATTTCTTGCAGTATTAGGCCTTCTGGATCATTCCTATCCTTTTGAAACTCTCTTCCCTGGGCTTCTGACACCATGCTCTTTTCCCTCCCCAGGCTGTCTCTTGCCTCTTCTCAGCCACCTTTTCTCAGGCTAGCTTTCCCCTGCCTGGACAGAGGAATGTTAAATGCTAACATGTACTGGATTCCTTCCCAGGTTCCCTACTCTCCCCATGCTGCATAATTTACCTGAGCGATTCTTCACTCTCATGGCTTCTGGCACTACAGAAATGTTGATGTCTTCCCAACCCGTGTCTCTGGGTCTTGCTTTTTGAGTCAGAAGAAGACCTGAGGTTGAATTCTCATTATGTCATGTATAAGCTCACTGGCTTGAACCATCTCAAACTCTGAGCATCCCCCTACTCTCATTTTTAGAGTACATATAACAATAAAATCTCACTTGTATGGTGGTGGTGAAGCCTATGACAGTTACTGGCCTTTTCTCAAGTCACTTTCTCTCTAAAATGAGGAAGTATATCCATATCATCTGTACCTGTACCTACATTAGACTCAATAACCCAATGATAAAAGTAGAATGAAAAAATAAAGACTTGTGACAATGCCCTCCTCAGTAACGTGAAGGATCACCTGCCACCGTCTATTCAAAAAGAGACACCAGCCATGTCAAATGTCTAAATCCACCCAGAGGAGGAAAGGATTTCCCATCTCACTAATTGGAAAGGGGTAGGATGAATCCATGAATTATGTTCGCATCACTACTATGTAGGGTGAAAAAACAGTGCAAATGCCAACCCCCCAGAATGCTTCAAGAATAGGAAGGGCTTAGCAATTCCTTTAAAAGAGCAGTGCTGGAACAACACATGTACTTTAGAGAGAGATGATGTTGGGAAAAGAAAAAGGTAAGAGATGTTACCATACCCCTTGGATTTGCTCTAGTCATATTATATTTAAGCAGAAATAGTCTGACCCAAAAAATCTCCCAAAGAGAGAATTCCCTTGCAGTCCGGATCAAACCAGTCAATCCTAAAGGAAATCAACCCTGAATATTTATTGGAGGAACTGATGCTGAAGCTGAAGCTCCAGTACTTTAGCCACTTGGTTTAAAGAGCCAACTGGAAAAGACCCTGATGCTGGGAAAGGTTGAAGGCAAGAGGAGAAGGGGGTGACAGAGGATGAGATGGTTGGATGGCATCACTGACTCATTGGACATGACTTTGAGCAAACTCCAGGAGACAGTGAAGGATAGGGAGGTCTGGCATACTGGGTCCATAGGGTCTCAAAGAGTTGTACACAACTGAGTGACTGAACGACCGCTGGTCAGGACTCTGCACTTTCACTGCTAAGGACCCTGGTCAGGACCTAAGATCCCATAAGCCCTGCGTGCAGGCAAAAAAAAAAAAAAAAAAAATTGCTTTAAAAAAAAAGTCTCCCAAATACTGCAAGGCAGTTTCATTTCTACACTGTCTGCAAAGTTATTCAATCATCACTCATTTAAAAGCTCCATAAATTTGTTGAGGGACTGTTATATGTTCCAGGCCCTGTACTGAACACACACACACACTGTGGGATAAAATGGAAAACAAGATAGACAAAATTCTTATCCTCCAGAAGCTTTACTCTAGTTGGGAGAGATATAATATGTACAAGTAAAATCTAAATGCTGAGACACAGCCAGCAATGCCCACAGCCAGGATAGGCATGTTCCAGACAGAGAGCCAAAGCCAGAGGCAGGAAGGAACTAGACGAAGACAGTGTGCCTGAAACAGACGGAGGGAGCAGGAGGGAGAATTGGAAGAGACAGAAAAGGTAGGCAGGGTCCAGATCACATAAGCCCTGAGGACTTTACTGAGCACCTAACATCATGTGTGTGCCCGCATGCTCAGTCACTCCTGTCATGTCCAACTCTTGGCGACCCCATTGACTGTGGCCCACCAGACTCCTCTGTCTTTGGGATTCTCCGGGCAAGAATACTGGAATGGGCTGCCATGGCTTCTTGCAGGGGATCTTCCCAACCCAGGGGTCAAACCTGGGTCTCCTGTATTGCAAGCGATTCTTTACTGACTGAGCCACCAGGGAAGCCTGAGAACCACTGTACTAGTTGTAAAATGCTCCTGACCATGGCTCGTGGTCTCTAAATTCTTAGAGCAGAATACAGAACAAATCTTTATATTCTTTATATTCTCTCTTGCCCCTTCCTCCTCCTCATGTACGTCCACACTTTCTCACCTCCAGAAGGAAGAAGGCTTCCTCTCCTCCTGCCCTTCCTGTCCTTCCCTCTTGGCCCCGCTCCCCATCTCACTTCATGCTCTCTACCACTTATGCCTTAAAACTCACCTCCTCTTGCCCCCCCCCCCCCCAAATCAAGACATGAAGTTACCTAAATAACATTTGGAACTCTGTGCATCCTTATCTTTGTAGACGGCCCCATGGGAGAGGCGGCAGCCTAATGAGCACCAAACAGGTGTGTGCTTCTGCATTCAGGGCCCCGCTCCCTTTCATCTTTCTCCCCATCCTTCTTTATGTATTATCTATGTATATTCAGAAACTCGGTGTTATGGAAAAAATCTTATCCTCTGGCAAAGCGTTGGAGGGGAAGGAGTAGGTGTAGTAATCCGGAAGACATTTGAAAATAGCTGCTAGACAAAGGAACTCAAGAAGCACCAGCAGCGGTAGCGAGCAGGAGTGACCTAACAGGTCTTTTCCATCCCTAATTTCTCTGCTTGCCCGGCTCTGTGATGCCTCTCTGCTCCCCGCTGTGTGCATCTGCCGTCTGTCTCACACTCGCCCCCTCCCCCTGCAGAGGACGTTCTCTGTTACTGACACCCGCTCATCTCCCCCAGGAGGCTGCGACGTGCCCCCGCTGTGCGCAGTCACCATGCCTTTTGCTCTCCTCTCCTGCTGTTCCTGGGTCTACCATCACTCTCTCCTTCTCTGAGTCCTATTCTTGGCTCCTTTTATAGAAAGTGAAAGTGTTGGTCGCTCTGTCGGGTCCGACTCTTTGCAACCCGGTGAAAGGTAGCCTGCCAGGCTCCTCTGTCCATGGAATCCTCCAGGCAAGAATGCTGGAGTGGGTTGCCATGCCCTCCTCCAGGGGATCTTCCCCATCCAGGGATTGGTCTCCTGATTCTTTACCATCTGAGCTACCAGGAAGGAACCTCCTTTTATAGAAGCAGGGCCATTTTCATTTTTCAGTCTCCAGGCGCCTCAGACTTTCAGCTAGCTTTCCTATCCCTCTTCCTTCCTGCCCTACCATCTCCAGCCTCTGATTGGAATTTTCTCCCTGGAATGAAGCTTTCTCCTTCCTTCTTCTTTATTCTCCGCAAACCCACACATACACACACACATACTTCCTCACTCTCAACCGTCTATAAACATGCTGGTGGAAAAGAGACCAAAAGGCACACTCTTTTTCCAAGAGCTTTTGAAAATGAAACTCTGTTCAAACTTGCTTGTTCTGTACATGCATGCGGGCTTGTCTCCAGCAAAGCATGACGTCTAGAGAGGATAAAAGCCACATCTCCCCAGTCCTGGATGCTCAGGGTGACTGGTCATTCATTTGAAAAGACAATATCACTAGCAACACAGGTGCCACAGGCAGCTAAGGCTCTCCAGTGAGATTCCCGAACATCGTGCATGCCTGTTGAGTTTTCCCTGTCTTTCTCCCAGGGCTCCGACAAAAGCACCATTAGGCAAACTGCATGAAGCTTTCCAAGCTCATTTGCCTGGTGGGATAATGGGAAGTCTTTCAAACGGGCCTTGCGTGCAGCCAGTGCGCTTCTATACTTGTCCACCAGGACCCACCAGACAACAATAAAACCGAGGTGTATTTGTGTAGATGCTTTGGAATACTTGCACGCATTATTCCCTGAGCAGCTTATAGCCACGAGGAAGGAAGAGAAGGATTAAAGGGAAAAAAAAAAACAACACTTTAAATAACTAACTATTACAATTAAGAGGTTTATATTCATAATCTCATTTAACTATTCAGGGCAATCATACAGAGTTACTATGAGAGTTACTATGATCCAGGCCCATAACACAAAAGAAACTGAGGCTTGTCCAGCAGTACATGGTATAGTCAAGCTCATACACTTAGCTATTCAACAGTGAGTTATTTTGAGCCTTGACTGTGAGCCAGGCACAGTATTAGGCCCTGCATCCCATGGAATCTGTTTGCTACTGCTACTACCACTAAGTCACTCAGTCGTGTCCGACTCTCTGTAGCCATG
This sequence comes from Aepyceros melampus, assembly GCA_006408695.1. Taxonomy (NCBI): domain Eukaryota; kingdom Metazoa; phylum Chordata; class Mammalia; order Artiodactyla; family Bovidae; genus Aepyceros; species Aepyceros melampus. The sequence goes on along the minus strand of SJXQ01004877.1, from coordinate 229,612 downwards.
GACTGTATAAGCCTCCAGGCTCCTCTGTCCATGGTATCCTCCAGGCAAGAACACTGGAGTGTGTTACCATGCCCTCCTCCAGGGGATCTTCTCAACCCAGGATTGAAGCCACATCTCCTTCATTGTAGGTGGATTCTTTACCACTAGTGCCGCCATATAAATATATACAACCTGCATTACTAGCAATGAGAATAGGAAACAAAACTGAATTCACTCTCATTCATGCCCAAAGAACCCAAACCTGTAACATCATAAAGAGCAGAAGGGATCACGTACCATAATTATCCAAAGTACCACAGCAATCTGTCAGAAATGCCTATATTGAATATTGTGCCTTATTTACCAGGTATGGCTTCCTTCATAAAAGAGTAACTTTCTAAGCCCAGGTTAGGTAAGTCTCAGAAAAGAGACTCCTTAAAACCGAGCTGGGCTCAGAGTATGAATGCTCAGAGTATAAAATAGATGGCCTGCCCAGCTTGGCAGGGTCACCTGGAGCTGCAAGGCACGTGCACCTGGCGGGGAGCCATCCTGGGCGGCACTTGTTCCCTGAAGGGCTGTACATGATCTGTGATAGCCTCCCCTGTCGAGACATACAGCCCTCACCTGCCTTCCACCTTCCAGTGTTAATGCCTTTCCCTTCTGGCCTGGGGAATAAAAAAGGACTGAGATAGCTGTTTTTCTCTTATGGGAAAGAAATGTCCCTGGAGCAGGGAAGGGAGAGGTGAAGAGAGCATCCATGTGACTCTGGAAACACAGGGGCTGTGTTCCTGCTCATCCTCCCACTGGCTCCCCACATGCAGAAGCACTGCCAAAGGGCTTCAGCGACGTTCGGCTCCTATAAAGCAGCTACTTCTAACTGCTAATGGGGAGCAAAATAATGAAGGGAGGCCAAGAAGTGCTCGACAAAGTGATAATAGGGAGATTATGACATCTGTGGCCCCATTTGGTCTCCAGTCAATAAAGCACACAGCCCAAGTAACTCTCCCACTTCCCCATTACTGCTGGAAACAGGGCTGGTCCCGCTAAGAGGAAAGGTTTGGAACATAATATATGAGAACCTCCATTCCACCTCCCACTCAGGTCAGCGTGCCTCTCTCCTCACCCAAAACAGCATAAGCTCCACACAATTCCAGATCCCGTTTCACAGCCCCGGGCTTCCTATGTTCATCTGCTTCCAGGGCCCTCTGCCAGCCATATCTGTATGTAGTGCAGTGTATTCTATTTTCCTCTAAGACCTAACTTAAAAGAAGAGGGTTGCTGTCTTTAAAATCGCATTGCAAATGCTCATCTGAGCTTTCCTAGAATCTAATGTTTAAATTTCCCCTTTCTGACCTAGTCCATGAGCATGGTGCTTTTCCTCCATTGTGAGAGAAGAGGAGCTTCCGAGCTCAGAAGGAGCAAGTTAAACACCAACGACAGAGAGAGTGTCTTTGGAGAGCACTGTGGGGAGAGTCTCCACTGCATGCTGCCAGAAATTCTATTTCATCAGTCTCAGGGAATTAAAATGGAAAGGTTCTTTGTTTTTTTGAAAGAACAAAACTCAAAAATGGAAAGGCTCAAGGTTTGGGGGTGGGGTGGTGAATAAGCCAATCATTTTAGCATGAAAATGTGGAACCAACTTTTGTTAATAAAGATCAAACCATGAGAAATAAAGAGTGAGCAACACAGAATGAGTTGCCACCTGCCATCACGACATCCCTTCAAATGCATCCTGGGAACAAGAATGCCCAATTAATGAGAATCAGGATTGTTGTCATATAATTTCTAATTTCAGTCGTCTAAATATGTAACTAATCAGCTAACACAATCATAATATTTCTTCAACTACAATCTGAATTTTACTTTAACCAGCCACCAAACAAAAAATAATAATCCCACGCAAAGAGAATGTGCCTTTGAAATAAACCTAGAATTTTGAATGGTTTGTCCTACAAATCTACAGTGACATGAGCTTCGGAACACAAGTGCACTCACTCTCAAATTCAACATAAAATGTAATTCTCTGCAGAAACACTGTCCAGAAAGCTAATGAGGGGACACCTAGATCTAGGATTTTATTTTATTGTGCACATGTACGTGCCTGCATTTACAACCTCTTCCATCACGGGTATTGGAATCTTCTTTACAAACAAAAAATGTATGGAGAAGGATTTACTGAGAGGAACACATAAATATAATACTAAACTAGAAAGGCCACAAAAATAGAGGAAACTTACACCTAACAAGGTCATGATAGCCAGGACAACCAGGGAGAAACATAAGGAAGAGAGGAGGCTAGAGGATCAAGGGTGAAATGCCTGAGTCTGCATGGCAACAGCCACTTTACCTAAGGTGGTTATTAGGAACAATTTCATAGCTGATATATATTTTACTGGTGCCCTCTCACCTTGCAAAAGGAGATTCTCAGATTTATTGAGAGAAGAAATCCAATGATGATAACCTTATCCATTCACGTACCTTTCCGTTTTACCTGTTATTTATAAAATGGTGATATCTAGGGTCTCTGAAATCTCACCCTCAGAGGTGGATGGGAAGATGGACAGCAGAGGATCAGATTTGGAAGACAAGTCCTACGTTAGAGTAAGCATTGGGGTGCAGTAACTAGAGACAGTCTCAGATTAGAAAATGAAGAGGAAAAATGGATGCAATGGGAGGGGGGAAACAAGAAGGGTACCTATAGACTATGAAGTCATAATTTCCTAAAAGAAGAAGAAAATGACAAACTGTTCATCTAACAAGATTCTAGCCAGGTTTTTAGAGAGCTTAGGGAAAGTATGTCAGGGCAGAACATAGGTACAAACTGGTAGCCTGACAGCTGGATTCAGTCAGCAGACATTTTGTTTGGCTTGCACCACTTATCTAGCTTGAAATGCTGCAGATTGGCTGTTTAGGCTGGGCTCAGCTGGGTGATTCTCCAGTCTTGGCTGGGTGCCGTTCTATATCAGCAGTCACTTATAGGCTTTGCTAACTGTGGCTGGACACTGTCATATCTCTAGATAAGGGCAACTTGACTAACTCAACTCTAGTCCACATGGTCTTTCATTCCCCAGGTAAGTCAGCCTGGGCTTGCCCATATGGTGGTTGGGCAGCGTTTCAAGAAGGTGAGAGGAAGCACACAAGAAATGGTACCATGTTAGGGACTTTCTTGGTGGTCCAGTGGTTAAGATCCATCATGCAGTGCGGAAACATGGGTTCAGTCCCTGGTCAGGGAACTAAGATCCCAAATCCCTGAAGCAACTAGGCCCAAGCACCACAGCTGGAGAGTTCATGTAACACAAGGAAGATCCCGTGTGCTACAACTAAGACCCAATACAGTCAAATAAATTTATTTAAAAAAAAAAAAAAAAACCTTAAAAAAATGGTATCTTGTCACTTTTGCAGCATTCTATTTGCAAAGTAATTTATAAAGTCAATCTGGGTTTCAAGGGTGAAAGAATAGATTTCATCCCTTGATGGGAGAAGGTACAAAGGTCCTTTGCAAAGGGGAGTGGATGTTGGATGCATGAAAAATTGTAGCCATTTTTGCACATACTTTCCTCTATCTGGTAACTACATTTCTTATATCTGGTAAATTCGGGTAAATGCCTGCATTTCTGAGTGACAATAATCATCTGAATCCAAGTTACGGTTGCGCTTTATCCGTGACTATGCCCATCAAGGTTCCTGGCACACCTTAGGATCCTCCTCTGGTTACAATCCACCACCCTGATATATATACATTTCCTTTTTCTCCTCTATTATCTTCTCACTTTATTAAGTAAACAGAAAGGAAGGAAACAAGCTAATATTTCCTTCCTGGTATATTAAGGGATGTATTCTTTCACTGTATCTCTTGTTTTGTTCCCTCATAACGAAATCTTTCCTTCTATGACCACTTCTCTTGACCCCACTTATTTTATTATTGCTTAAACATTTTCACATTAAATGAAAATGAATATAATTTCTAGGAGATAACATTGCCCACAAGGATTCCTTTAAGGCATCACAGCCTTGGTATGGTACAGAGAGGTTCCAAAGTCAAAAAGGTATATGCTGATTAGTCCTACAAAAGCTTGTATCTGTCCACTGATAAGGAGCAGAAAGCCTAAGTATATTTCAAACACATTTTTCAAATTCTCTGGACTAGAAAAAGAAATTATTCAGATCATAAAGTTCTTAACCATCCTCTCCTTCTTCTATTGCTAGTTGTTCATCAGTGATTCTAGGCAAGAAAAATCACTTCTGCTGTATCTGTGGTCTGGCCATGGAATTCCGTCCCCAGTTCAACTTCCTTTTCCTCTGTTCCTCTCACCTCCAAGTGTAGAAATCACACTCTTCTTTTGGCTTCAATTCCAATGCCACCTGAACCTCCCTGATTTCTCCCTCTCTCCTCTACCTCATGCCTTACATCTTCACAAGACATTCTGCCATGATATTTACCTGAATGTGTAGCTTGTATGTACCTCTCTCCCCTTCTCTTCACTTAGCACCCAGTAAACTCTAATTGTCATTCTAGCCTTTGAATATCTAGGATGGAGTTTTCCATATGGCAGACCCTGAAGATTTGTCAGAGGAATAAGTGAATACATGATTTTAATCTTGGTTTATCTCCAACCTTACATTAATTTGCATGGTACTTCTGTTTCAAAATGCTGACATGTGTATTATCTCCTGTTTTCCCCCACAGCAACCAAAAAGCTTCAGTAAAAGGATTATGAGTTCATGTTTGGAATAGGAAATTGAGGACTGCAGTAGTTAAATGATTTGTCTAAGGTCACTGAGGTAAGGACTGATTCAGTTCAGTTCAGTCACTCAGTCGTGTCCGACTCTTTGCGACCCCATGGACTGCAGCACACTAGGCTTCCGTATCCATCACCAACTCCCGGAGCTTACTCAACTTCATATCCACTGAGTTGGTGAGGCCATTCAACCATCTCATCCTCAGTCGTCCCCTTCTCCTCCCATCTTCAACCTTTCCCAGCATCAGGGTCTTTTCAACTGAGTTAGCTCTTTGCAGCAGGTAGACAAAGTATTGGAGTTTAAGCTTCAGCATCAGTCCTTCCAATGAATATTCAGGACTGATTTCCTTTAGGATGGATTGGCTGGATCTCCTTGCAGTCCAAGGGACTCTCAAGAGTCTTCTCTAGCACCACAGTTCAAAAGTATCAATTCTTTGGCTCTCAGCTTTCTTTATAGTCCAACTCTCATATCCATACATGACTATTGGAAAACCATAGCCTTGACTAGATGCACTAACTGGGCTAGGATCAAAACCCAGATATCCTGGCTTTAGTCTAGTGTTCTTCGTTATCATGGGCTCAGTGACAGCATTCTAATTTAAAAACTAAATATAAATTGTATGGCACTGGCCAGGGGGAGGGGTTGTGGAGGAGGATCCTCCCAAGAAGTCAAAGGTCATTAAGAGGCCACAGTGCCTCAACAATTCCCTGGGCTGGCTGCTACAGGTATCTACATCAGCTGGCAATGAACACAGTCAAAGGTCCTCCCCACACAGAGATTTCCATCAATACTGAGAGCCAGTCTTTAATAGACTGGATATGGCAAGTTGCCAGTTCCCAAGCTAGTTTCCTTCTGGCCTCCATAAATGAAATGATTTTTCCCATCTAAGACAGATAATAAAACATAAGCTTGCCTACTATCTTTCACCATAATTTCATTTGAATGGAGCCTCAGAATACCCCTGATGGTAGGTCACGGTCTCTTCTATTTTACAGAGGAAAAAATCTAGACTCAAAGGTTAAATGACTTAACTCAGAGTCACCTAGTTAGAGGAGAGCAGAGACTGAACCCAAGTGTCTCTGTGAATCCTGTGCCATCCATCTACTGGCTGTGAAATACTTTCTAATATTCATCTCCACAAAGATCTCGAGGCAATTCTACAATAGTCAGAAGAGAATGAGATCACCTATCCCTGCTCTTTCTCTCCTTACTATCTTCCCTGCAGTTGCTGGGGGCTCGATTCAACTTTATCCCTTGGCCAAGCAATGTATCTACCTTCAGATAGTTGAGTGAGACAGTTAGGAACATTGTCTTGTCTTGTCAGGTGGGGTTAATGAGAAGAAAGTGTTTCCTAGGAAGTTAAAGGAATTAGATCATTTTCATAAATGACTTGGTAGATAGAGTACTTGGCATATAGTAAGTTCTATGCAATGCTAATGATGGTGACAATATTATTGATGCATTCACAGAAAGCTACTAACATGAGCTCTAACATTTAAACAATTTGGAAGAAAGAATTTTGGGGGAAAATAATATAAATCAGTCATCCCATTTGAGAGTCCATGATCATAGAATCAATGTGAAAACCATAAAATGATTGTTTTAGGTAGATTGAGGGATGAATGGTGTGTGAATGTTTGTCACTGACTCATTTATTCACTTATATATGTTAGGAACTGGTGGTGCAAACATGAATAAGATATAGACCTGCTTTACAACTTCAAATAGGAAATATTTGGCACAGGGTAATAGATAACATTTATTAAACACATAACACTGCTCAAAGAACTTCATACATATTACACCATTCAACATATAACAATCCTCTGGATTAATTCTACTGTTGTATTTGTTCAGTCGCTAAGTCATGCCTTTTGCATCACATGGACTGCAGCACGCCAGGCTTCCCTGTCCTTCACTATCTCCTGGAGTTTGCTCAAACTCATGTTCATTGAGTCGATGATATGAACCATTTCATCCTCTGTCTTCCCACTTCTCCTCCTGCCTTCAATCATTCACAGCACCAGGATCTTTTCCAGTGAGTTAGGCGCTTCACATCAAGTGGCCAAAGTGTTGTTTCAGCACCAGTCCTTTCAATGAATATTCAGGGTTGATCCTTTTTAGAACTGAACTAGTTTGATCTTCTTGCTGTCCAAGAGACTCTCAAGAATCTTCTGGGTCACCCACATTGCAGGCAGATTCTTCATTATCTGAGCCACCAGGAAGTCCTTAATCTATTTTTATCTTTTATTTTACAGAGGAGGAAACTGAGACAGATTAAGTAATTTACTTGAGGTCACACTGCTAATCGACAAAAGTGAGACAAAACCCAGGGAATCTGACTGCAAAGCCAATACGCTCTTAACCACTGCTCTACACTATCACTTGGTGAAGATTTAATAAACAGATTTTGAAGTCAATTAATATTTGCAGTAAGAGAGTCAAGTATGACTGAGCAGGACCCTATGGGGCCCCTCTCCCCAGGTCCTCTGCTGTAGCTCCTCTCTGAAGTATTTAGACAACTCTATTTGATGCTATTCCCTAAGTTTTTTTACTAATGCTAAAACCCCGACTAAGTGGAAGAAGTTAACAACTCAATGACCTTGAACAAGTACCCCCTAGACCTACTAAAGGCTGAAGATTGATAATGTTAACCCCTGTGACGCCGCCCTCTTACCTCACCACCAACCAATCAGAGAATCATGCCCAAGCTCATCACAAACCCTGCAACTCATCTCCCTCACCTAGCCTTTAAATGCTTCCCCAAAACCTACTGAGCAGTTTGGGCTTTTTGAGCATGAGCTGCCCTGGATTCCTCATTTGGCATCTTACAAGAAATTCTGCACTTTCCTGGACTATAACAGGTATCAGTAGATCAGCTTTACTGCACACGGGCGAGCAAAACCATGTTTGGTTTTGTAACATAAGTGCTTGAGCAGAAGTGTCCCCAGGATGTGAAGAGGCTGTAGACTCAATGGGGATGGTCTCTGTCTGGGGTGGGTGGGGCTCAGGAATGTCCCTAAGGAGACAATGATATAGAAAGGAGAGGGCATTTCAGAGGGAAGTTACAGTATCTGCAAAGATTCAAAGTGCTCATGGAAAATTACATCCAAGATTCCAACACAGAAGGCCTGTAACATTTCTCTCTACTCAAAATGGGGTCAGGAGTCCCTCTTTCAATATGTGGTTTCCTAAGTGGCTCAGTGGTAAGGAATCCACCTGCCAATGCAGGAGATGTGAGTTCAATCCCTGGGTCGGTAAGATCCCCTGGAGAAGGAAATGGCAACCTACTCCAGTATTCTTGCCTGGGAAATCTCGTGGATAGAGAAGCCCAGAGGGCTATAGTATCACAGGGTCATAAAAGAGTCCAACATGATTTAGCAACTAAACAATAACAGACAACAATCTCAATATGGAGTCAGGATTGCCCATCAAAAGTGGTAGAGGGAGCAAGGATTCTATCCATCTCCCTCACTCTAGCTATAAGAGACTCTTGGAGCCTGTGTCCCACACAGAGCTATGTGCTCAGTGCATATTAATAAATGCTCAATGAATGTTAAGCCCCTTTTCCTGGACAGGGGCTAGAGACAAAGTGGGAGCAGGACCTCTAAAGTTAGAATGTGTGCCAAAGGTAGATACTTGTGGAGACAGAGGATGGGGAAGGAATGATACAGGAAAATGGAAACTTTTTAACCAAGGATTCATTTTAACCAGGATCCCTTTTAACCAAGGTATTGTAGAGCCTGTTCTTCTCCTAAGCATCTTTGCTGGTTCCAGGGAAAGTCAGCCCTACTGTACTTTCCCTATTTTATTCCACTACTTCTATGACTTTTAAAGATCTTTTACCCTGAAGGGCAAGGAAAGTGGGGGAAAAAGTACTGCATTCTCTGAAACACACTCCACCCTCAACTAGACCATTTGCACCAGTCACAGGTAGAGCCTTTAGTTACAAATGCAGAAGAGAAAACAAAGGCACAGAGATGCTGATCCTAAATCTTTGAGCTCTCAAAGGACTGTTAGAAGATACATCTACATTTCAAAGGGAAACCAGACTTGGACTCCCTGGGTGTTTGTCGAAAGGAGAGGGAGAGGGTGGGATGGGTTGGCAGAGTGGCAGTGTAACATGTGTGATATCATAAGTGAAACGAATCGCCAGGCCAGGTTTGATGCAGGATGCAGGATGCTTGGGACTGATGCACGGGATAATCCAGAGAGAGGGTGTGGGGCGGGAGAGGGGAGGTGGGGGTCGGGATTGGGAGTTCATGTATACTCGTGGCTGATTCATGTCAATGTATAGCAAAATGAATACAGTATTGTAAAGCAAAACAAACTAAAAAAATAAAAATTAATTAAAAAAAAAAGAAGTTTAGGATGGTCTGGACGATCAGAAGAAAGAGTTTAGTCTGCAGAAAGAATGAGAGATAGACACTAGGTCAAGGGAATTTTGGAAATAATAATAAAAATAGCCCACCAGCCTCTGTGACTATGTTTGTGGACTCCAAATAGTTACTGTTGTGGACCCCAGGGTAGGCCTTCCTTGGAGGCTTAGTGGTAAAGAATCTACCTGCCAATGCAGAAGTGAGGGTTTGAGCCCTGGGACAGCAAGGTCTCCTGGAGAAGGAAATGGCAACCCACTCCAGTATTCTTGCCTGGGAGATCCCATGGACAGAGGAGCTTGGTGGGCTATAGTCCATTAGGTCACAAAAGAGTCTGGATACGACTCAGTGACTAAACAACAAGTGGTTAAGGAAACAGAAATGGAAATAGAAATCGCTTGCACAGTCTGAATGCCTTAGCCCTGACAGACAATGGCAGTTGCCCAAGATCCAGCCCCCTTCTCTAATCAATGCTGACCATAGCTCTCAGGACCTCAGTGAGGACACTCAGAACAGACAACCAGGGTCACAATATACAGTAGTATAGGTAGTCACTTTATGGGTAGACCAAAACAACCTTAGGGTTTCTCTCGTTAAAGATTATACTTCTGCCTCCTGGCAGACAAACAGCTCCACATAGAATTTAAGTTCAGCATGAAGAAAAAAGGCTTCCCAGGTGGCGCTAGTGGTAAAGAAGCTGCCTGCCAATGCAGGAGACAAAAGAGATGCGAGTTCGATCCCTATGTCAGGAAGATCCTCTGGCGGAGGGTATGGCAACCCCACTCCAGTATTTTTGCCTGGAGAACCCCATGGACAGAGGAGCCTGGTGGGCTGCACTCCATGGGGTCACAAAGAGTCGGACACGACTAAAGCAACTTAGTGCGACTTAGCATGGGGCAGGAGGGCACGCAGGAATAAACAGAAGTTTCTTGCATGCTTGAACCAAGATTCACACCTGTTACTCATCCCCCCTACTGTAACAGCCCAAGTCTATTAAACTACAGGATTTACCTCTTTCAACCCTAAGATCCTGTCTGTCACCAAGCATTGTCGCTTTAGAAATGTTTGTTTGGAGATATCTTACCCTCTCCATTCTCTCTGCTAAGTTATCTTTGATCCTATACTGTTACAATTCATGTCACCAGTGATATTTATGTAAAATACAGGTTCCTGGGTCTTAAGAATCAGCCTCATCAGCTCCAAGACCACGAAGCAATCTTCTTTGCAACTTCCTGCAGCCCCGCATCTCTGTCATTTGAGATCTGCCCTTGGAGAGGTACCTCACAGCCCAGATCCTAGCATTCTCCAAGTTTCCTCTTAGGTGATAACTGTGTTTTCCTGGCTAGTTTTCTTCCTCAGGAAAAAAAACAATGTGTAAACATTTTAACCCAGGAAAGAGAAAAATAAATAAGCATGTTATGTGCCAACCACTGGGCTAAAGGGGTTCCCAAGTGAGTTCTCATTCAATTCTGACAAAAACCCTTCAAGGTAAGGTTGCAGGGTATGTTATGTCAAAGCTTAATTTTCCAAATGTTAAAAACATTATTTTTACATAAACATATAGTGAGTATGTGTCAAATTTTATTTAGCTCATTATTAAGGAAACTAACAGGATGGTTAAACCAATTCAAAAGAGTTATGAAAAACAAAAATTATAGTCAGTTGGGGTGGGGGGAAGGGAATTGAGAGGGAAAAAAGAGAAATGCTGAGAAAGTATTGCTAAGTTAGTTACAAAACTAGTTAATGTCCTCAGTTCAGTTGCTCAGTCATATTGGACTCTTTGCAACCCCATGGACTGCAACACGCCAGGCTTCCCTGTCCATCACCAACTCCCAGAGCTTCCTCAAACTCATGTCCATTGAGTCAGTGATGCCATCCAACCATCTCATCCCCTGTCGTCCCTTTCTTCTCCCACCTTCAGTCTTTCCTAGCTCAGGGTCTTTTCAAATGACTCAGTTCTTTGCATCAGGTGGCCAAAGTATTGGAGTTTCAGCTTCAGCATCAGTCCTTCCAATGAATATTCAGGACCCATTTCCTTTAGGATTGACTGGTTAGATATCCTTGTAGTCCAAGGGACTCTCAAGAGTCTTCACCAACACCACAGTCCAAAAGCATCAGTTCTTCAGCACTCAGCTTTCTTTATAGTCCAACTCTCACAACCATACATGACTACTGGAAAAACCATAGTCTTGACTAGATGGACCTTTGTTGGGCCAATGGTAATGGCCAATGGTCCATTACCTTTGGCAATGATGGACCTTTGTTGGGCCAAAGTAATGTCTCTGCTTTTCAATATGCTATCTAGATTGGAAAAGCTTTCCTTCCAAGGAGCAAGTGTCTTTTAATTTCATGGCTGCGATCACCATCTGCAGTGATTTTGGAGCCCAAGAAAATAAAGTCTCACATTGTTTCCATTGTTTCCCCCATGTATTTGCCACAAAGTGATGGGGATGCCATGATTTTAGTTTTCTGAATGTTGAGTTTTAAGCCAACTTTTTCACTCTCTTTTATTTTCATCAAGAGGTCCTACAAGGCAAAAAAACCACAACTTTTGTGGCAATCTTCTACACTGGACAGATGTGTATGGCATCACATCTTATTCGTTTTCTAGAATCACAGGAAAAGACCCTGATGCTGTGAAAGATTGAAGGCATGAGAAGAGGGTGTTGGATGGCATCCTCAACTCAATGCACATGAGTTTGAGCAAATTCACAGAGATAGTGAAGAACATGGAAGCTTGGTGTGCTGCAATCCAGGAGGAAAGAGTCAGACATGACTGAGTAACTGAACAGAGAAAGAACTGGAAAATATCTAGACCCTAATCAATTATGCAAATCTACGTTTCCCTAAGTAGTCAAAGGTCCTTTAGGTGGACTTTTTAGATAATCTTCTTAATGTGGCGTTAAAAGATCACATTATGTTTTTTGTGCCTGATATCCTGTTACAAAAGTTTTTGGGGTTCAGAGTAGGTAGTCCCTTGCTATGACCACAAATAAGTAAAAGAACCATATATCCATGCTAAAGAGGTTAAAGCATCTGCCTCCAATGCAGGAGACCCGGGTTTGATCCCTGGGTCGGGAAGATCCCCTGGAGAAGGAAATGGCAATCCACTCCAGTATTTTTGCCTGGAGAATCCCATGGACGGAGAAGCCTAGTACATTACAGTCTACGGGGTTGCAAAGAGTCGGACAGGACTGAGCGACTTCACCTTCACCTTCACCTAAACTTTATCTGATTCCAAAGCCCAGCTTTCTTCTACTATGTTATGCGTTAGACACACAAACACAGTGTCAGGTATTCAGTAAATGTTTGTAAATTGATTAATACAAGAGTAGCATCCAAAAGCTTAGTTTATAAAATACTAGTTGGATAGTTAATTCCTATCACAGGGTGCTTAAATTACTCAGTGGCAGTTCTTTCACACACAGTAAAAGGGAATTTGGATGACGGTCCTTAAATTCTGAGTTGGATCCTACTTTTCAGAAAGGCAAGCACCCCTTGGATTGGCTCTACTGTAAGCGAGACTGTCTTGGATGTTGCAGATGTAGCACTTTAACTTCATACCACTTGTCCTTAGATAATCATTCAACAAATATTTCTGATCACCTACTGGATATGGTGGGAACCCTGGTCCTACCAGTTCCACAATTCGTTATTTTAAGGCATATAAAAATGAATGTTTTGAGAAATGTAAGATTTTGTTTCAGATGATCAGAGGTAAGGTAACCTAGTATTAAGTAACTATGGCACTCACTTGCTAAAATTGAAAACTGTCTTGGTGGTTAGGAGAGCATGCTGACTTTTCTTTATTTCTAGTAATTCCCTACCCTACTGAGGAATGCCATCAAACGTAACATTTGGTAACTGGCAATGAAAGAGAAACAATATTGTTTTTATCTTCAAGACAAATGCAAAGTGTTTTCATTCGGGAGGAGCTAAACAATTCTGCAGTAAGCTATAGCCCTTTTCCTTTCTATACAACTTCAGTAAATCTATTACGTTATCAAACATTGATTCCCATGCTGATTTGTATGGGTGTAGTACTTATTCTGGACAGCAGAGGTCACTATTAACAGATACACTAGATGACCAAATTTTAATAAAGGCATAAGAGTTAGAGGAGGAAGCAGTTTTGCCTAAATTCTGTACTCTGTGGTCAGTGTACAAAATGACTACAAATATTATGCATCCTCTGAGACCCTTACCATCTCCTCTCCACCACACACATACTGCCAAAAAAAAAATGTTTTCAGAAAGACAGTGTATACTGGCATTCTACTGACAAAAAAAACAGAAAATTGGTAAAATAAGGAAGAGGTTGGCATTCAGGTGACTAAGAATACATAAGTAATCAACAGATTATTCTCTTAAAAAACATATATAGAAAATCCCCATCTTTGCCCAGTGATAACATAATCATCAAAATGAGACAGACTACAAAACTACCACCTGGTCATTGATTAAGAAGTCAACCTCACCTTGACTCCACACATAATCAGGAGAACTCTAGGATTTGAGATTACCCACCTTTAGTCTGATCAACTGCTGGTAATAAAACATGCAAAGTTCAAGCCAAGAGTACTATCAAGTCTAGATAGCTCTTAACATTGGAAGACTGGACTGTTAGTGTCCAGGCCCTAACTGGCCAGTGGTTCTCAAGCTTTCATCTAAAGCAGAATCACCTGGAAGTTCTTGCTAAAACACAGACTGTAGGTCCCATCCTCAGAGTTTCTGGTTCAGTAAGTCTGAAGTGGGGCCCCGTAATCTGCAGTTCTAACTGGTTCTCAGGTGATGCTGCTGCTGGTCCAGGGACCACACTTTGAGAGCCACTGCCCTCTCCCAAAGCCTGTCTGACACGACCAACACAACACCATGGCCAGACGTGGGGAGAGGAGGGAGGCTCCATTCCACTCATTCTAGAGCTCAAGAAGCCACCTTCTGGTAGGTTGGAACTAAATCTAATAACATTGCTATGCTGTTGATGTTTTAATCATGTCCTGTGTCATCCCATTATTTTTATTCTGCCCTTATCTCCACGTTACTAAATGTCTTACTGGTTATGTCACTGCTTCCTATCAACCTGTCCAGCCCCAGCACCTCAGTGTTCATGTTGAATGCTTTATCTCAAGTTAAACAGCTCTATAAAGGAGTTATAATTTCTGGAACATTAAATTTAGAGCAGTAGACAGAAAGCATAAAGTGACGAAGAAAGCAAGTAAAGCCAGGATCAAATGTCGACCAACACAACACCATGGCCAGACGTGGGGAGAGGAGGGAGGCTCCATTCCACTCATTCTAGAGCTCAAGAAGCCACCTTCTGGTAGGTTGGAACTAAATCTAATAACATTGCTATGCTGTTGATGTTTTAATCATGTCCTGTGTCATCCCATTATTTTTATTCTGCCCTTATCTCCACGTTACTAAATGTCTTACTGGTTATGTCACTGCTTCCTATCAACCTGTCCAGCCCCAGCACCTCAGTGTTCATGTTGAATGCTTTATCTCAAGTTAAACAGCTCTATAAAGGAGTTATAATTTCTGGAACATTAAATTTAGAGCAGTAGACAGAAAGCATAAAGTGACGAAGAAAGCAAGTAAAGCCAGGATCAAATGAGAAGGGTTTCAAGAACAGCTTGAGAAGGCTTCCCTAAGCTGGGTTTTCTAAAGATAGATCTGAGCCCCCCCCCCCCCTTTGGCCTGTTGTTTCATTCAGTCATTAGCAGGCAGGCTGGATCCTGACAGGGCATTAAACAGAATGCTAACACACGACATTGACTACCATGCTAACAGAGGGAACTACCGGCAGTAAAAACATGGGGAGTGAATATAACGCAAAAGCCATAGCAAAATATCACTGACTCATGAATTCATCCCTCAGTCTCCCAGAAATAGATATTAGTGCTTGCATCGTCACATTCACTGGGTCAGACAGAGGCAGGTGAGTAACCACAGTACAACTAAAGCGTCTTTAGTGCTCTCATGAAAGAACCCACCTCGTTTCTCAGGGCTGTGAGTGAATGAAAGTAAGAAATTACAACAGAAATCACACTTCAATCTTCACTCTAGGCTAGGTTACAATGAAGACTATAATAATACATAATAAATATGCAGCAAACCATGCCTGATAAAGAAGCTCATCTGCCGGTACCCAGTACACATCCATCATAGCTTGTACAATAGGCCAACTGCTCCACGTTGCAGGAGTCATGCAACTCGCCAGTAATTACAGGCACAAGAATTTCCTGTGCACGGAGCAAAAGGAAGTAAAGGTAGCTTTAATGATATAGGCCCATATACACCTGCTTTGTGTGCAAAACTACCCTGTTATAACCCTTGCCTTTTGAGATGAATATTTATAAAGAAGTTTCTGGAACAACAAGTTCATTTTAGACCCATGCCACAATCAAATAGGTTAGGTTTAAAGGTCCAGACTTCAGAATGTGAGAATGTCCAGGGTTAGGATGACTGAGAGGCAAGATGAATTCTAACCATAACTTCAACACAGTACTTTAAAAATAATATTTTATTAATTCAGCCCACATACAGACTTCTCCAGGCAGACAGAATTTGCATTTTACCCAGTTCTCTTTGTGATAAATATGAGAAACAGAGGACGAGGCCTCCACTAGCATTTAGAAAGCTTAGAGGAATCCCTTCCCACTGGGTTTTGGGGGTGGTGCAGCATCTCTGGTCCATAATTGCCATGTGCTGTCAGCGGCTTGCTGTAGAGCACGGAGCATATGGCGTCCTCTAAGGGTTTTCTACCTTTTTTTTTTTTTTAACACATGAGTTGGTTGGTCACTCTAGCCCCTCTGTGGGATAATTCAAACAGCTGATGCCATCCAGCTTAAAGGTGGGAAGAACTCTTTGTCTCACTTTCTATCTCACTGGTTGGTGTAGGGTCACAGCATTTTACCTGTGGCTAATTTAGTAGCTCCTGGTCAACTGTTACCTCTGAAACCTATGGTGGATTCATGTTGATATTTGGCAGAAAACAACAAAATTCTATAAAGCAATTATCCTTCAATTAAAAATTTAAAAAAATAGAATGGAACAGTTCATTCTGTCCACAGAGCACTTTAGATCCAAACAGGTAGTTACATTTTATGCAGCCAGAAATTAGCTTTTAGATGAAATTTTAGATGAATGGCATTTTAGATGAAAATAAATTGCAAATTTGTTTTTATTTCCCTAGCCCTGAGAGATATTGGGAATATCATTGATCTAAGATCAGCTCTGCTTAGAGAAAGACAGAAAAATAATTTCAGTTTTAGTCAAAATCTTGTAATGCAATTTATAGAATAGGATTTTCCTTCTATTTTTTTGTTTTGATCAGAACAGGATGTCTACTATGATTTTACTAACTACGATATTCTGACACTTAACATAGAGCAAGGTCATGAATATCAGACTCCTTTGAGTTCTTATCTTTCATGGTTCACAGATTCATCTCTTCTTTGATCATCAGGGTTGCTCCCAAATTGAACCTGTTTTTCTCTCCCTCCTCTCTCTCCAGCCAACTATTTCATTCTGGACCAAGAGATTAATGAAATCATGGCTATTGTGAAAAAGAACCTAGTGAACCAAAGGATAATAAATGAGTCAACAAATTTCAAAGAATTTTAGGACAGAAAATAATATGCCTAAGAAGGAAGGTAAATAGAAATACAGATATGGCATCATACACATTTATGGATAATGAAAAAACAAACCAAAAAAAAAAAAAAAACCCTCCAAAGAGAGTTTTAACCCCAAAGGGAATTTCCAAACAGAAAAAAAATGTTTTCACAGCATTTTATTGACACAGTTTTCAAGTTTACATTTAATTGCAATTAAACTGGGAAACAAATTCTAGGTTAGTCTCAAAGAAAGCATGAGTTGATTTAGGCGTGGCAAAGGCAATTGAGTTCAGACGCAAGTAATTCCCCTCTCTTTCTAAACAATGGTTGTGGTTTCATTAAAATGTCTTCATCAAATAGCCAATAAATGACGTGATACAGAATGACACTAAGGAGACAACCATGACATTCTTTGTAACTATCCAGCTGTCTCAGAAAAGGCACACATTGGCCAAGGCCTTTCTACATGCCAGCGACCCTCCCAGATCTCCTGGTTGCAACTGTCAGGAAACCCAGCGTAACAACAAGATGTCTTGTGGTTTCATGTGACAGCCCCAAGTAGCAAGCAGCCACAGTCCAATAAAAGAAAACAAAAACAGACTGGGGTCTACATCCTGCTTCTCTGTCCTGGCTTCTCCAGGGCAAGCTTTCCCTATTTCTAGCAGCGGTGCCCCCCTCACCTCTGATGCCCCATCAACCATCTCACAGGTCTTCACAGAAAGCCAGGGAGGCATCCACTCCAGCTGATAAGATATGAGATACTTTTAGGAGAGAGGATAGCAAGGCACTAGAGAGAAATTGCAATGATCAAGTAAAATAAAGGGAAAATGCAAAAAAAAAAAAAAAAAAGGCAAGAATGGTAAGACCACACATAGCTAAAGAACAGAGTGGCTCACTCCAGCCTGTCCACAGCTTCCCTGAGCCTAAGAACAAACTGCAGCAGCCAGCTGCCACACCAAAACTGTCACAGGCACTGGAACCCCTCCTTCTTTAAGCAACTGGGCTGAACTAGGAGCATTCATCTTGAACAGATTCAGAAACGTCAGCCCTGAAATGAAATCCAGCGTCCAAAGGCCTCCATGAATGTACCACTGTGTGCAGCTCCTGGGAGGGTGGCACCATGCATTGTGCTCCAATATCCTACTTTGCGGTTCCCTGTGTACAATACTTATTAAAAGAGACAGCATTAAATGTGAAAACAGTTGGCTGGTTTTTTTAAAGTTGAACAAGTACAAGGTATTGCTATCACAATATTTAATAGGAACATGACTGTCATTTTCCTGAGTTTGATTCTTTTAAGAAATATGCAATCAGTATTTGAAAGCAGCTGTCATTAAAAGAAGAGAATGATCTTTGCAAAATGCAAATGGTATTAAAATCCACCCCTTCCCACTTTACTTCTAAAACCGTTTCCCTGCTTCCCCTTCACTGTTCCCAGGAGAGAGAAGACTCCTGGGAGGCTCTCCACTAGACCCCTGCCTCCTCCTGCAGTTCCATCTCTGGACTGTGTCCTTTCTCTGGGCTGAGCCACCCTGATCAGTTCCTCATACCAACCAAGCTCCTGCTGCCACAGGGTCTTCTATGTGCTTTCCTTCAGTGTGGGGCTCTCTTTCCTTAATTGCTGGTCAGTTAAGCCCCACTCTTCCCTCTGATCTTAGTTCCAGAGCTATCATCTCAAAGCAGCATTCCTTGACCTCCCTAATGGAGCTAACCCCACTGAAACAGACTCTCCTTGTTCCCTGTGCCACTCTGTCCTTCCAGTAATTAATACCATACATTCGACATTTGAATAACGTCTATCTCCCTCAGAAAACTCTAAAGTTCAGGAGAGTAGGGAGCATGTCATCTTTACTTACCATTTGTCTTAGCACCAAGAATAGCATTTGACACTATTATGTATCACTATTACATGCTCATAGGGCTTCCTTGGTGGCTTAGAATCCACCTGCAATGCGGGAGACACATGAGACATTGGTCTGTCCCTGGGTCAGAAAGATCCCCTGGAGTTGGGTGTGGCAACCCACTCCAGTGTTCTTGCCTGGAGAATCCCATGCACAGAGGAGACTGGAGGGCTCCAGGTTATAGGATCACATGGCTTAAGTGACCGAGTAGGCAGGCAGATTCTCAATAATCATTGAATGAATGAGTCAACAAATAAATAAATAGAAAAAAATAGATACATTATCCAGAAATTATTTTTGCATTGCAGTTCTTTATCAAAGATTGATTTATTGATTAATTTATTCAATTAGTATTTATTGTGCTTCCTGCTACCTAGACTACGTATAAAAATAAACAAAACATAAGGCTTGCTCTCAGAGCATTTCTAGGTTCTATGAAGTGCCAGATGGTAAACATTTTCAGTACTGTAGACCAGATGATCTTGGCTGCAACTATTCAACTCTACCCTGTAATACACAAGAAGTGATGGGGGATGAATGAATATAGCTATGTGGTTTATAGAAGCAAGTGGCTGACTTTGGTTTAGTTGGTGGTCAGTTGGTTGGAATTTGTCATCCCCTGTTCTATAAGAAGTATAGGACATATGTGTAGATGTATGTAAAACTTTAATTAACATTAAATGTTCCAATTCCACCGTCATATGATGGGTTCCCACTATGGGCCATGCACTGGGTTAGGTTCTTTTGGGACACATAAGATCAAGAAGGCTGGATTTTCTCAGAGGAAGCTCATCATGTAAGGAAAGGCAGCCTCATGCCCATTCATTTTTATGACAGCTTGAAAAGGGTGCAGCATTAAAGTAAAAACAAAGTATTCTGATATCTCAGAAGAGGCAGAGATGCCGACATTTGGTCTCCTGAAAGACTCATCACTGGTCAGTGGCACATGGGAAGCCGTGCTTTGGAAAGAGAATCTGAATGCCTTGGGTCGGGTGGATGCTGGGGAACCAGGGAGGGGACAGGGGACCACAGAGGGGCCTTGAGTGTAGCTGGGGAGAAGGCTCTGAGTTAGTGTGGCAGCTGATGAAAGAGGAGGGAGAACAGATTCCAGGGATACTGCAGAGGTTCCATCTGTGAGACTGATCTGTGTAGTGATATGACAGGGCTGTCCTTTAACTTACAGAGATAGCGCCGCAAACCTGTAGTCAGAACATGAGGTCAGGGCTGTTTATCTACCAGTGGTGATGACAAAGGCCCTGAGTCACCAAAACTCCATCTCCGAGGTCACCCTATGATCCACATGAATATATAAATAAAAGACCAAGGTTAGGAACACAGTGAACAAGTGAGAAACATAGTTTTCCTGGTGGCTCAGGTGGTAAAGTGTCTGTCTATAATGCAGGAGACAAGCCACCTCACTTCACCTCATGCTTTTGGGTGGGCTTCCCTTGTGGCTCTGCTGGTGAAGAATCCACCTGCAATGTGGCAGACCTGGATTCAATCAATGGGTTGGGAAGATCCCCTGGAGAAGGGATTGACACCGAAGAATTGGTACTTTTGAACTATGGTGTTGGAGAAGACTCTTGAGAGTCCCTTGGGCTGCAGGGAGATCCAACCAGTCCATCCTAAAGGACATCAGTCCTGGGTATTCATTGGAAGGACTGATGCTGAAGCTGAAACTCCAATACTTAGGCCACCTGATGCAAAGAACTGACTCATTTGAAAAGACCCTGATGCTGGGCAAGAATGAAGGCAGGAGGAGAAGGGGATGACTTAGGATGAGATGGTTGAATGGCATCACTGACTCAACAGACATGAGTTTGAGCAAGCTCCAGGAGTAGGTGATGGACAGGGAAGCCTGGCGTGCTGCAGTCCACGGGGTCACAAAGAGTCGGACACAACTGAGCGATTGACCTGAACTGACTGATGCTTTTAGGTTAGCTGGCTTACTATCAAAGCGTCAAGGATGAATAATGCCTCTTCTGTGTAAGACTCCATCCTATATGTGATTCTGAGTCCAAGATAGACCATCTCTTGGTCACTGCCTTTAAAAGCCAGGCCTTCTCTGGAAGACCCAGTTCTAAGCCTACTGATCAGAGCCTGGTTTGCAACCTGTTCTCCCTTGTACTGCAGTTCTTTGCCAAAGATTGATTCATTGATTAATTTATTCAGACCCTGTTCCTCCCTGGGTCTGGAAAGCTATGTTGTGTATGTGGGGTTATTGGTCTCAGAGGCTTGAGGAAGAACTCCTCGACATCCCCAAAATGTACACTGCTTCAAGCAATGAGCCAACTGCTCCAGCATTCACTTCCTCTAACATCCTCTGTCGGAAGTGCTAATGAGAGTGAAAACATGAAAGGGAAGAAAGGGAGGCTGGCCCCAGGAGAGGCAGAGAACCAAGGGGCGCTCATAGAAAAACCACTGACTAATCAATCACCCCCTGACTCATCCAGGTCTCCTGGGCCATCCTTCACATCTCAGTGTTCTACAAAGCTCTGTGGGAATCTTCATCAAGTCTCCTCCACCTCAGAGCCCACTTCCTGTTCCCCTGCAGTCTGTTCTTCACACACTATGAATCACCAAGAAACGTTTTGGACCTGGGGGCTCTGAGTTCCAATTCCTGCTCCACTGAGGAACTAACAACAGGTTATTTTCTCTGTTGACGCTTGTGTTTCATGCTCAGAGTCTCACAGGAAGGGAAATGCCATTCACCATCCTTAAGCATGACTTTGTTGACACCATCTGTGACTAAAGTTAGAGAAGCCACACATTAACCTGGAGGAGTATTCTTTTCTGCAGTTGTGAACATGAGAGACGTGGAAGCAGAAGCCCATGTTTGAATCCTGCCTTCCCAGCCCAGCTGATGGCCTGACATTGGACAAGTGACTCAACCTCTACAAGCATCTGCATCTCAGCTCTAAGATGGGAATGGTGGCTAGGAGTTTGGGGAAGGAGATGGGAAACAATAATAGTCATTTTATCTTTCTAGCAGTCATGCATGTATGTGAGAGTTGGACCATAAAGAAAGCTGAGCACTGAAGAAGGGATGCTTTCAAATTTTCTTGTTGGAGAAAACTCTTGACAGTCTCTTGGACAGCAAGGAGATCCAACCAGTCAATCCTAAAGGAAATCAACTCTGATATTCATTGGAAGGACTGATGCTGAAGCTGAAATTCCAATACTTTGGTCACCTGATGTGAAGAGTCAACTAATTGGAAAAGACCCTGATGCTAGGAAAGATTGAAGGGAGGAGGAGAAGGGGACGACAGAGGATGAGGTGGTTGGATGGCATCACTTACTCAAAGGATATGAGTTTAAGCAAACTCCAGGAGATAGTGAGGGACAGGGAGGCCTGGCGTGCTGCAGTCCATGGGGTCGCAAAGGGTCAGATGTAGCGTAGTGACTGAACAACAGTAGTCATTTGGGCTCTTAGGAGAGGAGTCATGGAATTTGGAGCAAGATTCAAATCGTGACCTCTTAGAACTCTTGTCTCTTCTGCATAAAAGGGAGATTGCCACCTCAAGGGACTTTTAGAGGAGGCAGTGATGTGACGTATGGGGTGACTTCTGTACATTGTAAGGCACTAGACAGATGCTGCTATTGTTCCCATAACAGTATTTCATAAATCACTAGCCAAGTTCAACTCTATCTGTGTTCTGAGAAAAGTACAGAAAGGACATAAAAAGGAGACAGAAACAACAGCTCTAGATGCGTGGGAGATTATGAAGATTATATTTCTCTGTGCCAGTAAATTAATTCTTAATGGAGAGCTCCCAAGGAGCAACACCAGCTAAAGCTGAGAGGCCAACCATAGCACTTTCCAAAGAGAAAGTCATTTTCTTCAGATCAAGTCTGAACTTTTCTAGGTGTGGTTCATTATACAGGTGAGCCTCAAAGAAACTCCAGTACTGCTGTAAAGTTGTCATTTGTCTCAAAAAAGAAAAAAAAATTCAACTTCTTTTTCTGTCAGCAATATAAGCACTCTGCAACTCCACAAAATGCAGTGGCTTTTATACAATATTCTTGTCCTAAACCAGATGATAAGAAAAGAATGTCACTGCTAGAGTTAGACTGCCCTTAATTCCAATCCAGTGAGAACTTGTATGACTGTGGACATGCTCTTAGATAAATATTAATGGATGAGTGAATGAATCACCCAAGTAAACTTCACATACATGATTCTCTACAATGGCAAATTATGCATGAACTCCTTTCTGTCTTTGGAACAACCTTTCTCTCTCCTGGTATATCCAGAAATGTTCTACTCATCCTGAGTAACGTCCACTGTGACGTTCTCTCTTCTCCCCAACAAGGTCAGTGTCAAAATGTGCTTCCTTCACTGCATGTATGTCCCTCCTCCACAGCATTAACTATGTGAGCTGTGTTTATTTATACACCTGAATATCCCATATGGCTGTGCATACCTTAGAGGATAGGGTGATGAATTATTTATCCAGGTATCCTCTAGAGTCTGGCACATAATAAATTGCTGAACATTTGTTGAATGAATAAGTGAATGAAGGATGAAGGAGGGACCATTTCAAGTCCATGCAGAATGCTTTCAAAACCCAGGGGAAGAATCTATGGAACCCAGCCAGGGAAGAGGTTTTCCCTGTGAGAACGCCTGGGACAAGGGCTGGGTTTCTGTGGAACAGCCAGAGGAGCAGTCAGGGAGGCATCTTTGAGGCTGAAAAGAATCATTCAGTTACCAAATCCATTTTGGGAGAAGAGAAGCCCCCAGTGTTGAGCAGATGCTGGTATCTGAAAGCAGAAGGGGAAGTAAGTCAGCTCCCCAGGCCAGG
Source organism: Aepyceros melampus (assembly GCA_006408695.1). Classification (NCBI taxonomy): domain Eukaryota; kingdom Metazoa; phylum Chordata; class Mammalia; order Artiodactyla; family Bovidae; genus Aepyceros; species Aepyceros melampus. The sequence continues at coordinate 206,195 of SJXQ01004877.1, read as the reverse complement.
GGGCCTAGAAGCAAAGAAAACAAGGAACTTTCCAGGATGGAGAAGGAGCTTCAAGGACTTAACCTGCAGACAGAGGCCCCTGAAAATTTTCAAAACTGACCTTCTCATCTCTGCCTCCAAGAGTCCCATTTCTGGCAGGTAACCATTCTTTAAGTGTGTCAAAATAATGAATTTGAAGTTGTTTTTAATTTATTTTCTTCCTCTTTATTATTCATATGAAAATTTGTCATCAAATATTTCTATTTTTTCTTATTTCTAAAAATTTTCCATTATTAAAGTATAAAATATATAAAAGTATACGTCCAACTTAAAGAACAACTACAGGTACCTGTGTACCCTTCCAACAGGGTTAAGAAAAAGAATAGTGGCAGGGCCTTGGATGCCCCAAAGGGTTCCACCCTGATAATCCTGTCACTTCTTACTCCACCAGTCCCCATGGATTCAGCTTCACTGCCCCAATTCCATTGTTGTCATCAGATTATCATTACCTCATGCAAAAAGGAAAGCTGAACTACTTCATTCATTCAAAGCATTTTTGGCACCTGCTACTAGATTAGCAGCAAGCTGGGCCTTACTGATAGTAAAGTTGAAGCCCTGCCTTCCGGGAGCTTACAGTTGAGGGGGCCGACAGACTGGAAATGCACACATGAAACCAGATGAACACAGGACAGAGGCAGCACAGGCTGAGATCCTTGGTTCCTCTCCCCATCTCCTATCTCTCCGACTCTCCTGTGCTCCGTTTTTACTACACTATCCTCCTGCTCTAGGATTAGGAATAATTCCCTTCTTCGTGGCTTATTATTCAGTTGTTCATTCTCTAAGTCATGTCCGACTCTTTGAAACCCCGTGAACTGACGCATGTCAGTGTCCTTCACTATCTCCTGGAGTTTGCTCAAACTCAGGTCCATTGACCAGTGGTGCAATGTAACCATCTCATCCTTTGCCACCCCTTTCTCCTCTCACCCTCAGTCTTTCCTGGCATGACGGTCTTTTCCAGTGAGTTGGCTCTTCGCATCAGGTGGCCAAAGCATAGAAGCTGCAGCATCAGTGTTTCCCATGAATATTCAGGGTTGATTTCCCTTAGGATTGACTGGTTTGACCTAGCTTCTAGCCTTCCAAAATCTGGCATAAAGGAGTGCGCATCAGGCATAGATCTAACCCTGATAAGCTATGTCATCTTAGAAAGTCTACTTAACCTCTCTGAGCTTCGGGATCCTCACCAGTAAAATGAAAATCATAACAATATCTCTCACTGAGTTACTCTAGGGATTGATTCCAAGATAAATGTGAAAGTACTCTTGTTGACACAAAGCACTACGCAATGTTGTATGGGATGTTCTCTTTCTGTCTTTTCATCCTTGTTGAAATGTACCCACATTTCAGGTTCAACAATATGTCTTCCATAACCCTGCAGCTTCCAATCTCTCTGTTCTTGTCCCTCTTGTTATTTTGGTCAGTACCACCTATCTGGGGCTGTGATGGCTTTATAGGAGAGTTTCATTTCTCAAATCGGACTGTGAGCTTTCTGAAGGTAGAATCATGTCTCCTATCTTCCTAGTGTCCTTCCAGGGCATAATACTCTTCTTAACATCCAGAACTTTCTCACATATTCACTGCTTATTGAGCAGAGTATGACCAACACAATGGTTAAAGTGAAAGTGAAAGTGGAGTCGCTCAGTTGTGTCCAACTCTTTGAGACCCCATGGAGAGTATAGCCTACCAGGCTCCTCTGTCCATGGGATTTTCCAGGCAAGAATACTGGAGTGGGTTGCCATTTCCTTCTCCAGGACATCTTCCTGATCCAGGGATTGAACCCCAGTCTCCTGCATTGTAGGCAGACACTTTACCATCTGAGCCACTAGGATCATTGCAATGAAAAAAATACCAGCAATACTTGAACATCTAATGTGTTATTAAACTGACATTAAGTTAGGATTTAGAAGTTCCAGATTTGGTCTTATATTCCCCATCACTGACTGCATCCCTTCAAACAAATCTTTTAAGGTAGCCGTATGCCTTAGCCTTTGGCTTGTGCAAAATCAAGCCATTAACTGTTGTTTATAAACTCGGAAAGAATTATGGTTCAGTGTATTCTATGAATGAGTCTTTCGAATGCTATGATCTCCTAGAAATAAAGAAAAGAGTCCAATATTGGTCTGGGCAAAGATTTTTTTGGCTATGACACTGAATGCACAGGCAACAAAAGCAAAACCAAATAAGCACCACTGCATCAAACTGAAAATCTTCTGCAGAGTAAAAGAAAGAATCAACAGACTGAAAAACCAATCCACAGAATGGGAGAGAGTATTTGCAAACCGTCTATCTGACAGAGGTTAATATCCAAAATATATAAGGAACGCAAACAAAGTAATAGCCAAAAGACCAAACCAAAACAAGACCAAAGAATCCAATTAAATATAAGCAAACACACAAATAGAGATTTCTCAAAACAAGACGTACAAAAGGCCAAAACATATGAAAAGGTGCTCAACATTACAAGTCATCAGGAAAATGCAAATTACAACCACAGTGAAATATCACCCTGCGTTTGTTAGAGATGCCATTACCAAAAAGACAGAAGACAACATGTTTTGAGAAAGATGTGGATAAAAAGGAACTCTTGTACACTGTTTACAAGAATGTAAATTGTTACACCATTATTGAAAACAGTATAGAAGCTTCTCAAAAAATTGAAAATAGGAATGCCACATGATCCAATAACCCCACTTGTTGTTACAGATCAAAAGGAAAGGAAATCAGTCTCTCGAAGAGATATCTGAGCTCTCATGTTTAATGTAGAACTACTTATGACAGATAAAATATGGTAACTACTTAAATGTCCACTGAAGGATATGAGTGTGAGTGTGTGCGCATGTGTGTGTATCAGTTCAGTTCAGTTCAGTTCAGTCGCTCAGTCGTGTCTGACTATTTGCGACCCCATGAATCTCAGCATGCCAGGCCTCCCTGTCTATCACCAAGTCCCAGAGTTTACCCATACTCATGTCCATCAAGTCAGTGATGCCATCCAGCCATCTCATCCTCTGTCGTCCCCTTCTCCTCCTGCCCCCAGTCTCTCCCAGCATCAGGGTCTTTTCCAATGAGTCAACTCTTCACATGAGGTGGCCAAAGTATTGGAGCTCCAGCTTCAGCATCAGTCCTTCCATTGAACACCCAGGACTGATCTCCTTTAGGATGGATTGGTTGGATCTCCTTGCAGTCCAAGGGACTCTCAAGAGTCTTCTCCAACACCACAGTTCAAAAGCATCAATTCTTTGGCACTCAGCTTTCTTCACAATCCAACTCTCACATCCATACATGACCACTGGAAAAACCATAGCCTTGACTAGACAGACCTTAGTTGGCAAAGTAATGTCTCTGCTTTTGAATATGTTATCTAGATTGGTCATAAATTTCCTTCCAAGGAATAAGCGTCTTTTAACTTCATGGCGCAATCATCATCTACAGTGATTTTGGACCCCCCAAAAATAAAGTCTGACTGTTTCCACTGTTTCTCCATCTATTTCCCATGAAGTGATGGGACCAGATGCCATGATCTTAGTTTTCTGAGTGTGTGTGTATAATGAAATGTTAGGAAATGTTATTTAGCCTTTGAAAGGGAATCCTGCCTTTAGAGACAACATGGATGAACCTGGAGGACATTGTGTTAATGGAAATAAGATAAACAAATATGTATGATCTCACTTATATGTCAAATGTAAAATAGTTGAAGTCATACTAACAGAGAGCAAAATGTTGGTTACTAGGGTTTAGGGTGAAAGGGGAAATGGAGAGATGTTGGTCAAAGGGTATAAAATTTCTGTTATATGAGATGAATAAATTATGGAGATCTAACATACAGCAATGTGACTATAGTTAACAATACATTATTGGATTCTTTAAAGATGCTAAGAGGGTATTTCTTAAGTATTCTCACCACACACACACATATGCATGCACTATGGTAAGCAACTATGTGAGGTGATGGATATGCTAGTTAGGTTGATTGTGGTGATCATTCCACAATACATACACATATCAAAACATCAAGTTGTAGATCTTAAATATATACAATTCTTATTTATAAATCGTGTGTGTGTTCTTAGTCATGTCCAGCTCTTTGTAGCCCTATAGACTGTAGCCCACCAGGCCACTCTGTCCATGGGCTTCTCCAGGCAAGAATACTGGAGTGGGTTGCCATTTCCTCCTCCTGGGGATCTTCTCAACCCAGGGATAGAACCCTTGTCTCCTGCCTCTCCTGCATTGCACGCAGATTCTTTACAACTGATCCGCTGGGGAAGCCATATTTATCAATCAAACCTCAATAAACCATCACTGACTCAATGGATATGAACTTGAGCAAACTCCAGGAGATAGTGGAGGACAGAGTAGCCTGGCATGCTACAGTCAGTGGGGTTGCAAAGCATCAGACACCATTTAGCAACCGAACTGCAACAGCAACAAAAGAAGTGTTCAAACATATTCAACGTATTTTTATAATGATTACTGCTCCTATTTTACCCCAAACTAGCCATAGATGCTGCTAAGTCACTTCAGTCGTGTCTGACTCTGTGTGATCCCATAGATGGCAGCCCACCAGGCTCCCCTGTCCCTGAGATTCTCCAGGCAAGAACACTGGAGTGGGTTGCCATTTCCTTCTCCAATGCATGAAAGTGAAAAGGGAAAGTGAAGTCGCTCAGTCACAGATATCCACCAACTCCACAGATAAGGTGAATTCCTACATCTGTTTTAATTAGTCTAATTTAGTTAAAAAAAAAAAAAAGAAAGTGACAAGTTTTGAGAGTGACGCATACACATGGAACTGAGAAGACAGAAGGGGATGCTGGTAGAACAAAGAAAACTTCTAAATCACAACTCTAACACCAGATTTCCCCCAGTCCAGATTCCTTTCACGCCCCTTAATAGTCAAGCTTTAAAGTAAGAAAGAACAAATAGCTCTGAACACAAGAGAAATTATGACTCCTTTCTTATCATTTCCCTTTGATTTTATGATTAGCAGTTGGCAACCTAAACACAATCTATAAGACAGAGTCAGAATTCTGGATTTTAGTTTTTTTTTAAGTTGTCCTGATTTCTGTATCCAGAGTTTGTCTATATTTTGAACAGTTCACATTGACTATGGGCGCCACTTCAACCATGCACCAATAGCTGGTGTTAAAGGCAAATAAATAAACCACTGCCATTAATCAATGTAACTTACCATGTCTTAAAGGAAAGTTGCAGAGTGGAGCAGAAGGATAATGTTTAGAACCAGAAAGACCCAACTTCAAATCCAGTTTCTTATCCTTTAGATCATGGGCAAATTACCTTCTCCAAGACTCAGTTTTCTCACCTATACAATTTACCCTACAAGACTGATGCACGAATTCGAGTAAATGTATTTAAAACATCCATCATTGTGTTTCTCTGAGTTGTTACACAATGTCAAATACCTTTCTAAGCTAGTCACTTGCATTAAAGTATCCTTAATCTAGTTTCCATACTTCTCTTTCCTCTGGCCTTGACCCCAAGGGTTAGGAGGAAAAGCTATCAGAATACCGTGGGAAGGAGGAAAGAAAAGAGCAATGTTTGGAAAAATGTTCAATATTATCATTATTTTGAATTGGATAATTTGGATTATTTGGGACATGTTTCCAGGTTCTCTATGGAACTGTGGACCATCCTCCAGTTCAGATTTAGTTTCAGGTGGCTTGTGGACTTCGTTGGTTTTGTCACTGTTTTCTTTCTTTAATTAACTTATTTAATTGGAGGATAATTACTTTACAATATTGTGATTTCTTTTGCCATATATCAACATGAATTGGCCTTAGGTATACATGTGTCCCCCCAGTCCTAAGTACGTCCCCCACCTCCTTCCCCACCCCATCCCTCTGGGTTGTCCAAGAGCATTGTCTTTGGATGCCATGTTTCACGCATCGAACTTGCACTGGCCATCTGTTTTACATGCAGCGGTGTACATGTTTCAGTGGTATTCTCTCAAATCATCCCATCCTAGCCTTCTCCCTCTGAGTCTAAAAGTCTGTTCTTTACATCTGTGTCTCCTTTGCTACCCTGCATGTAGAATCGTCAGTACTATCTTTCTAAATTCCATATATATATATATATATATATATACATATACATACATGTTAATATACAGTATTTGTCTTTCTTTTTTTGACCTACTTCACTCTGTATTAATGAACGCCACCACTGATCATTGTCACCTAGGAATAACTTGCAAGCAGAGCTAGTTTTAACAATCAGCCTTAACTGTGGCTATAGATTTTCTGGTTGGATCTGCGGGGCCACTGCTTACAACGCTACAGTTCATAAAGGTGAGGAGTGTCTGTCAGCACACTTCTGGCGTTTGAAGATTTCATTTGACAGTATTGACTGCAGTGAACTGAACACCCACCAAACAACGCTGATAAGAGTATCTCTTGTGGGTTTGGGAGGCAGTCTGATATAACGAAAAGAGGTTTGGGCTCAAAATTCACAAGAGCTGGTTCTACCCTGATTCTACATTGGATTTGCTCTGTGACCTTGAGTATTTCACTGAAGCTCGTTGGCACTGTCTGTAAAATTGGGGCAGTATCACTGTCATACAACGTCAGCTCGCAGTTGGGTGGCATGGCATTTCTATTACAATCTAGTGAGCACCAGCAATGGGATGGAAGTGCTGCTGAATGCGGAATAAATCTCTGGCTGACAAACTGAGCTGGAAAGGCAGGTCATAAGCCCAGAGGAAAGATGAGGAAATAAACTCAGTGGAATTACTGTAGATTACTAAGAGTTTTACAAATACAGTTTTAGATAGACTAGGGTAACAATAATAATGAAGAGACAGGAGGATACTGTGCCCACATCAGAATAGAAGGACTGGGATACTGGGGACTCTAGCTAGCCTCCATTTTTAACATTTAAAGCTACAATTAAGGGGCTTCTGCTGGCCATCACAGCCAGTTCATCTGCATTTTCCTGTCTGATTGGCTCAGTTCAGGGACTGACACATGGCTTTTGGCTCTAACAGTAGGTATAACCCATGCTATCAAGACAAGTCACATATGCAAATAACTCTCAGCTTCTGGCTCTTATCAGCTGCAGCCACAGGGGTAGATGGGAGCGCTGGTGTGTCTGTTTATGAATTCAGTGGCCTAGAGCCCAGGAAAATATGGGGACATTTTATTGCCACAGCCACTACCTCCTGATATATGGAAGTGGGACTGTGGCTATGAAAAAGAGATCAAAGTTACTACAGTGGGCTAGGATATCTCACGAAAGTGATGCTAAGTAGAAGCATGTGCTGGAGAAGGCACCCGGACAGAACGAGAGGATAAGAAGGCTGCCACTATCTCCCTAGAGTAGGAAAATGAACCCAAAATGCAAGTGTGATGCAATGAAAGGATTGGATTTGAGAAGCATGGTATAGCACAGAGTACGACTCCTGACATTGGTGAAGAGCTCCGATCAGGGCGGTTCAAGGCATCCCCCACACACTGTGTCACCACCTGTGACAACATAAGTACAGAAGTTGGGTATTTACAAATCTGTATGGCAGTTTCATAGAATAAGTATGTCTATTGAATCTGACACTGAAAAACTGGGCTTGTATTTTGTATGTCTTTTTCAGTTTTTTTTTTTAATGTTTCTAATACTTCACTTTGATTAGGCTTGACAAATGTTTTGGTTTATGAAAGATCTGGAAATTAAAATTTTAAAAATGATCTTCACCACAGACAACAGGTTGAAAAGCAACAGTCTCATCCTCAGCCCACATTAATCGCTTTGGGTTTAAGGGCTTTGCAGACACACCTGCATCCAGGCTGTATGTGATCTCAGGAAGTATCTCTCATGTGATAATTAGCATGTTGATAGGAAAGAAAGCAGATACAGTGTAAGCAGAGAGACTAGAATCAGGATGTCCTATCAAGGAGTAGACTGACACTTAACGTATGTATTGGCCTGGGTTTAATCAGGGGACAGAAAACTCACAGTAATTTAAACAGGGGAAGTTTAATATGAAGGATTATAAATTTATGGTAGAGGAAAAAGTACAAAGATGTAGAGACCATTCTTAAGGGTGCCGCAGGGCTGAGGGCAAGGACCCACAGCTGGGGGTCAGACCTCACTGGACAAAACGGACGGCTGAGACGTATGCCAGGTTGCCAGAGCAGAGCTGGCCCACCTGCAGAGCAAGCAGGTACCAGCCTCCATGTGCAGCTGTGTCAAAGCTGGGGACAGGGAGCACAGAGGGAGGTGGCCACTGCTGGACATAGGAGACCTGGAGTGGGCAGTGTCTGCATCAAGAGGGCCAGGGGCTCACCAGGCCCAGGCCAGGCTGTGAGTTGGCCAGATGACATACTCTGGGTGCGAGGCTGGGGCAGAGCGACCCCCGTCACGTGACCCCCACCACCCCCAACAGAGAAGCCTCCTGCATCTTACGTGCTCGCCGTACAGGGGACATGCTTAGGGCCCAGTCCACTGCTACCAAACAGCAACTCAAGGCAGAACACAGAGCTAAGGGCCTATACACGGATAACTGGTCTAAGGACAGAAAGACAATATCACAGCTGATGCTGGAAAAACCTGACTCAGAGGCAATTCCTCACAATAACTCAATAGGTCTTATCCCCATTTTGCAGATGAGAAAACTAAGGTTCAGGGAGGTTAACTAACCACCTGAAACCACAGAGGTAAAAAGTGGTGAAATTGATATTTTAACCCTGGAAATCAAGCTCTAGAATCTTCTCATTTTAACCATCATGGGATGATGCTTGTGATTGTGGGACAGTAAGTAAAAATAGCTGATACTCACTGAGAACTTACTAATGTCAGACATTGTGTTGCACATGCTATAGCCCTATGCTCGTTTCATCTTCAGCACACACCTACGAAATTCAGGTCATAGCTAGCCCCTCCCTTTTGGAGATGAGGAAATAGAACTTCAAGAGGTTAATTGCTTTGCCCAAGGTTGCAGAGATGGCAGGTGGGTTCGCTTCTAGCTACTCTGCATCTGACCTTGTGCACATAACTCCCCAGTCCTCTTTGTACAGGAGGAATCAGAGAGAAAAGAATGCAGTGGTCAGAGTCATCAAAAAGAATGGGCAAGTGGGCGTAATGCGGGAAAGGCAGGGTGGGACTAACTGGGAGAATAGAATGGACATATATACACCGCTGTGTGTAAGCAGACAGCGAGTGGGGACGTGCTGTAGCACAGAGCTCAGTGTGGTGCTCTGTGATGACCCAGAGGGGTGGGGAGGAGGCCCAAGGGGGAGGGTATATATGTTTACACAGCTGATTCATATTCTTTTACAGCAGAAACTAACACAATGTTGTAAGGCAATTATACTGCAATAAAAATATATAAAAAAATAAAATATTTCCCCAAAATCAGGCTTTGTGGGGGGCGGGGGGAGGGGTAAAGTGAGACATAAGCTGGACTTTAAGATTTGGCAAGATCTGAATAAGCAAAAAGTACAGAGCAGGTTTGGTTCTTTGGCAAACAAATTTTTTTGTCTTTATTTTAATATACTTACATAGCTTTAAAAATCTAGAGAATTCATATAAAATGTGGATTGCTGCTTCTGAAAATACATAGACTACAGCAACACTGGGCTAGGCGGTAGTGCGGCACCCGTTCACTAGGGCCTAGCAGTGCCTGGGCCTGCACTACTAGTGTGCCCGCTCCAGTCTGCCATGCTCCCCACTATTCCCTGTTGTCTCACACCCATCTGTCACGCCCATTCACACTGCATGGCCTCTATGGGAGACTGAGACCAAATGTGTGGAGAATCTCAGACTGGGAAGAAAGTCTGTAGAAAGGCTTGAAAGCACAGTTCATCATGTGTGTGTCTGTGTGTGCACACAGGCACATGGGTATGGAGTCCAAGTCAGGAAGAGAAAAAGCAGTAGCATAAGAAGTGAGTGAGGGCACCATCGAGAGCAGAATGGACTGATGTGACGGAGTCGAGCAATGCAATAAAGGAAGCCAGTGACACACTTCAGCAGGCAGATCATATTAAACGAATGACTCCTCTCAGGAGTGTGGTCCTGGGTAGGCCATCTTAAAGGTTGAACTGGGTAGGAGAGAATTACACAAGGGAGAAGCAGGCAGGGAGAAGATTTGGGAGGACATTGCAATGACCTACATGGGAAGCAATAAGACTCTTAGGCCAGGAAGGAACTCTTGCTTCTGCCTGGTTCAGCCAAGAAATATTTAACACCTTGTCTGGCTATATTTACTTAAGTTGTCCCTGGCATACTAAACAGAGTGGGAAAAGGTGCTGTTTGGGCTAGAGGGCTGATATGGAAAAGAGACGATTCTTCACCACTTAACAGATGGGGGAGATTAAACAGGAGAGTGTTGGCAAACAAAGAAATGTCACCAAAGGAGTCTGAAAAAACGGCCTTAAGCAGTAGTGTCTCTTTCCTCTTCTTTCCCTTCTATGGACTCTACACCCACTCCGTGCAAATTCCTGTACACTCAATAAAAATAGTGTACATGGCAGCGGTTTGCATAAGCTGAGTACACAGCAGGTGCTCAATAAATATTAGCCCAAATTGAGGCAGATACTTCAGTTCTCCCATCTGTATTTCTGTCAGTTTGCAAAGACCAGCTTTGGCTGTAATAGATTCAGTACTTGGAGGGCTTTACCACAGCTCAAGAGGAAGGAAACCACTAATGAGGAGAAACTGCAGCAAGAGGAACAGGATGAAAGAAGAACACATATTTTTATTCCTACAGGAAATAATTGCCTAGAAATCGCATAAACTTTCCTAAGTTAAAAAACAATACTGTACTTTAAATTCCCTCTAAAGCACATGATCTAGTGACCGCGTTTTTACCCCAAGTTGAGTCATTTGGCATAGTAAACAGAATTACAACCAAAGTCAATATAGTCTTTCCATTGTGTGTCTCCTTTCATCAGTGGGTTTCAAAGGGTTGATGTCCAGCCCAAAGCATCTAAGTTATGGGGACATGAAGAATTTCTTTTTTCATGTTAAATTTTTTAAGGGGACAGTGTGATATAGGAGAAAGAGTGAATATAAAATACCAAGAATTCTACTACTAACTCAGGCAGGTATTGAGATTTTGTGCAAACCACTCTACCATTCTGGGTCTCAACATTTCCCACTAAGACCAGAGGTCAGGGATTTCCCAATTAAGCTGAATAACAGAATCACATGGGTGGGCTTTTAGAAACCCGGATTCCTGGGCCCCACTAAGAATATCAAGATGGATACAAAGGCCTTTCACAAAGAAACATAACATCATCTTATTGGTACATGTCAACAGATATTTAGGTCACTAGTCTGTGAGCTGGTTGGACATCAGCTGATCTCGCCTGGGCTCAGCCGGAGGGCTTTGCTGCTTCTGACTGGCCCAGTCACATTTCGGGGGTGGGGAGCTGGGGTTGACATTTGGGAGCTGGGCTCCACAGGAGTAGCCTACCTCTGATCAGTGCTACTCCTCTGAGGAGTAGTATCTTCTGGAAGAGGAGAGTATCTGCTCCTCTTCCAGGAACCCGCATGCTAGATCAGTAGAAGCAGGTGCAAAGGAGCCTGCTTTAACTTCCCAAGCTCCTTTCACGCCTCTACTGTCTCTATGTGTGCGTGTGAGCTCATTTTGTCCAATTCTTTGCAATCTCATGGACTGTAGTCCATCAGGGCACTCTGTCCATGGAATTCTTCAGGCAAGAATACTGGAGTGGGTTGCCATTTTCTACTCCAGAGGATCTTTCCAACCCAGGGATTGAACCTGCATCTCTTGAGTCTCTTGCATTGGCATGCAAATTCTTTAGTATATTATATCTATTTAATACCCAGTTCAGCAAAGCAAAGCCTAGGCCAATATCAGAGGAGAAAAATATGTTCTTTGCATGGAAATTAGAAGTGAATATTTTTGAAGAATAACCCAATCTGCCACAAGATGCCAAAGAACTCTATATTTTTTAATCCTAGATATGTAGGCAGGGAAAGTCCCTGGTATTGGGAAAGATTGAGGGCAGAAGAAGAGGGCATCAGAGGATGAGATGGCTGGATGGCATCACTGAGGCAGGGGATGTGAACTTGGGCAAACTCCGGGAGATGATTAGGGACAGGGAGGCCTGGCATGCTGCAGTCCATGGGGTCACAAAGAGTCAGAAATGACTGTGTGACTGAACAACACAAAGGCAGGAATAAATGATCTGTGTTTTCTAGTTCTGTCATCCTAAGATGCTGTAGATTGATAACAAGAACCTGAAATTGGTTTGAGGAGAATGTGATCTGGGGGAAGGAAAAGAATTCTTATCATCTAACCATCAAACAAAAGCCATCACTGAGGGTACAAGATGAAGAAAATATGGGAGAAAATTGTCCTACCAGGACATCTGCTCTCTTCCAAGGACTTCACATGAGCTTACTTGTTTTGTTCCAGACAAAGCTCCTGTTGCAAGGGAAGTCAGGTGTTATGATCCTCATCCTTTTTTTTCTTCTTCTTTTAGACAAAGGACATGGCACAGAAAGATGAGTTCTCTTGCTTAAGGCCACACAGCTCAAACACAGCTACACTGGTTGTAGCTGGTTTGTGACTGAACAACACAAAGGCAGGAATAAATGATCTGTGTTTTCTAGTTCTGTCATCCTAAGATGCTGTAGATTGATAACAAGAACCTGAAATTGGTTTGAGGAGAATGTGATCTGGGGGAAGGAAAAGAATTCTTATCATCTAACCATCAAACAAAAGCCATCACTGAGGGTACAAGATGAAGAAAATATGGGAGAAAATTGTCCTACCAGGACATCTGCTCTCTTCCAAGGACTTCACATGAGCTTACTTGTTTTGTTCCAGACAAAGCTCCTGTTGCAAGGGAAGTCAGGTGTTATGATCCTCATCCTTTTTTTCTTCTTCTTTTAGACAAAGGACATGGCACAGAAAGATGAATTCTCTTGCTTAAGGCCACACAGCTCAAACACAGCTACACTGGTTGTAGCTGGTTCCAGAGTTCCTGCTTCTGTTCTGCATGTGTACTGCCTTAATGCAATTTCCTACACGGACCTATGCGAGTGTGCAGGGTGAGACTCTGGAAACTACCTGAGAACACTACAATCTCCATGCATCCTATGGAAGCACCTCTGGTGGCTTTATTCACTTTTATAACATGGTTACTTACCAGCTTAGACTGCCTGGGCAAGTTACTTAAAACTGGGCAAGTGCCTCAGTTTTCTCTTCTATAAAGTGGGTATAATAGAACCAGCCTCATGGGGGTCTCTGTAATGAATAAATGAGTCAGTAGTGTTAATATCATGTGCTGTATTTATACACAGAGTCTGGAAAATGGTAAGTACTAACTATGTGTTTGCTAAATAAATAATCATCTCATTTGCACACATATCATGTGAACAGGATACACAGTGGTGATTCTCAAAGTATGGACCATGGAGATTCTCAAAGTATGGTTCCATGGACCATAGTCCACTACAAGTGAATTGGAAACTTTGGGGATAGGTTCTCCCAATCTGAGTTTTAACAAGTCTTCCAGTTGATCTGGATGCATGCTAAAATGTGTCAAGAACCCTTCTGTCCTCTGGTTCTTATTAGAGAGTTCAATAAGTAAATGCCAAAAGAACTCATGGCATTTGACGTTTTTTGAGCCCTCCAATGCATTAGACACTCTTAATCCTCCCAAGCACCCGAGGAGGTCATTACTACTATTATTTCCAACTTGCAGATGAGAAAAAGTTGAGGCACAGGGTAACAGCAAGTAACTGGCAGATCTGAGATTTGAACCCATTCTGTCGAACACCAGAATTCACACTCTTCAGCCTCATACCACACAAATGAAGGTATGCTGCCAAATAAACCAGGGAGGAACAAAGCTCTGGTTGAGAGCACTGATTTGCCATCCATGAGCACCCACCCTCTGCAGAGACTTTCGGGCAGAGAGCAGCTGCTCTTCTCTAGGATCAGAAACCTCTGCAGTGTTTCCCATCTGCTGGAGCTTCAGCCTCCGCCTTGCTGGATCCTGGACCCCACCTACCATAATCTCCCCAAATTTGCTTGTCTTTCCTTCCTCCACTGCTTTCCTGGGTTCTCTGCTTTTGGACCCCTGATGTTCTGGATTCTTCTAGATTTGTCATTTCCTTTCGTCTCCAAGCAAACTTATTTTCCCACCAAGCTCCTCCCACATCTCTGATCTCTTGCTTAGCCATGCCTGTATGTGCCCAGAAAACCATATAGAATCTGATCCTTGACTTCTCAGAAACACACACATGCTTAGTTGCTCAGTCATGTCTGACTCTTTGCAAACCCATGGACCATAGCCTGCCAGGCTCCTCTGTCCATGGGGATTCTCCAGGCAAGAATACTGGAGTGGATTGCCATGCTCTCCTGCAGGGGATCTTCCCAACTCAGGGATCAAACCCAGGTGTCCTGCATTGCAGGCAGATTCGTTATCATCTGAGCCACCAGGGAAGCCCCAGAAACACACACAACCTTACACGTATTAAGAGTTTTGTGAGAGACCAGCTCATCTGGCAAATATTAAAGCCACACTATCAACTCTGTGCCTAGTTCTTAAACCACAAAATGAAATGTCCTGGCTTTTGGCAATGGGATCATTTCTTAAGGGCAGCTGTTGACTCTCTGAATGTGTCTTTCTTTGGGGACAGTTATGTGGGATTATATAATCTTCCTCCCTTCGCTGCGATTTGTGTCTCAGCGATTTCAGCTTTCATCTCAGCCATAATGCCGCACACAGTAGTCTGTGAAGCACCCAACATTAAATCCATGTGTAAGGTGGAAAGCAATAAAGGAAACTTTAATCTCGCTGGGATGAAGGCCAGCACTGCCAGGCAGAGAAGGCGACAAGAGAAACATCGGGGCTCAAAAGGGGTACCACCCCCCGTCCCTCAGACAGAGGCCTCAGCCAGAGTGAGCAAGTCAGGCAGAGGATGCTGGTACGCATCTGCCATCAAGAAGGGCTTGCCGATCCGAGGGAGCCCTGGAGGAGAGAGCAGCTGCTTGCGTTTCCTTGGAGGCAGAGCTCAAGAGGGAGTGGGTTAGACAGGAGCCAAGGAGACAGTTACTAGAAAGACATTCCCTGGTGTTCTAATGAGGCAATTAGAGCCTCTGAGGCACCCCTGTCAGAGCGGGACAGGACTCTGAAGACCCCAACCCCCCCCCCCTTTTGTGAGAGACCAGCTCATCTGGCAAATATTAAAGCCACACTATCAACTCTGTGCCTAGTTCTTAAACCACAAAATGAAATGTCCTGGCTTTTGGCAATGGGATCATTTCTTAAGGGCAGCTGTTGACTCTCTGAATGTGTCTTTCTTTGGGGACAGTTATGTGGGATTATATAATCTTCCTCCCTTCGCTGCGATTTGTGTCTCAGCGATTTCAGCTTTCATCTCAGCCATAATGCCGCACACAGTAGTCTGTGAAGCACCCAACATTAAATCCATGTGTAAGGTGGAAAGCAATAAAGGAAACTTTAATCTCGCTGGGATGAAGGCCAGCACTGCCAGGCAGAGAAGGCGACAAGAGAAACATCGGGGCTCAAAAGGGGTACCACCCCCCGTCCCTCAGACAGAGGCCTCAGCCAGAGTGAGCAAGTCAGGCAGAGGATGCTGGTACGCATCTGCCATCAAGAAGGGCTTGCCGATCCGAGGGAGCCCTGGAGGAGAGAGCAGCTGCTTGCGTTTCCTTGGAGGCAGAGCTCAAGAGGGAGTGGGTTAGACAGGAGCCAAGGAGACAGTTACTAGAAAGACATTCCCTGGTGTTCTAATGAGGCAATTAGAGCCTCTGAGGCACCCCTGTCAGAGCGGGACAGGACTCTGAAGACCCCAACCCCCCCCCCCCCCCCCATTTTACAG
>SJXQ01004877.1:133015-180999 GCA_006408695.1 Aepyceros melampus | reverse complement strand
CTCATGCAAATAGTTGACTCATTGGAAAAGGAGGAGAAGGGGATGACCGAGGATGAGATGGCTGGATGGCATCAGTGACTCGATGGACATGAGTTTGAGTGAACTCTGGGACTTGGTGATGGACAGGGAGGCCTGGCGTGCTGCAATTCATGGGGTCACAAAGAGTTGGACACGACTGAGCGACTGAACTGAACTTAAGCTTACTGAACCTCAAGAAAGAATGGCAACCCACTACAATATTCTTGCCTAGAGTGCTCCATGGACAGAGGAACCTAGCTGGCTACAGTCCATGGGGTTGCAAAGAGTCAGACATGACTGGGCTACTAACACAACCATACTGAAAATGTCCTGCTTTGGTGTGAGCCCTTTAGAAACTTTCCGGTTAAGGTTTTCTGGTAAGTGTTTATCAAAAGAAGCAAGAAAAGGGCCTCCTCTCTTCTAAGAGTTGTGGCTACACTCACTGGAATTTTCCAAATGAGTTTTCATGTACCTGGTTCCTTTCCCAGTGCTCTATATGGTGGCTTGGAGACAAGGTAAAGACTGGCCAGAAATACATTGCTATCTGTGTTTCCGGGCAATGTTCTTTTCTGTGCTTGTTCAGTCCAATTCAACTAATATTTATGATTCAGACTCTGTGCTATGTGATAGCAACAGAGATGATTAATATATAGCTCCAGTGCTCTGTGAGTTCAACATCTAAATAATTAAATGCCATTCGTGTGATAGGAGTATAATAGAGGCAGAGAACAGTGGAGAGAGCGGTGGCTCCATTGGAGGTGGGTGGGAGGTCAGGGAAGATCTCACAGAGGCAGCCACATGCAATGACAGAATTTGAACTCAATAAATTAGAAATTTAAAAGTTAAAGTGCATTTTAACTAGTATTAAAAAGTTAGGGAAGAGATGCACAAGCAAACCTTAAACTGGAGAATATTAATGGGCAACTAACTGCCACTTAGCTCAATAACATTCATGAGGAATTAGGAAAGAGCAGAAAAAATGGATGAAATACCTTAGTGCTTCTGGGGACGGATAGATAATTAAAGAACTTCTGTCATGACAGGACAGAGCACTGCAGACTCGACCTTAGGTCGTGGGCAGCCGGATGTCTTGAAAGTCAGCATTTTAAAGATGAGGAAAAATCTAGGATGTGTGTCTCTGAGACAGCAGCATTTCTGCGCTGCTCTCAGACCTAAACCATTCTGTTGTCTTTGGTTCTAGTGTATTTGTTCCCAGTATTAAAATATAAAATATTAGTTGGGTTTTCCCTGGTGGCTCAGACGGTAAAGCGTCTGCCTGCAATGTGGGAGATCCGGGTTTGATTCCTGGGTGGGGAAGATCTCCTGGAGAAGGCAATGGCACCCCACTCCAGTACTCTTGCCTGGAAAATCCCATGGATGGAGGAGCCTGATAGGCTACAGTCCAGGGGTCACAAAGAGTCGGACACGACTGAGCGACTTCACTTTCACTTTCATATTTGTTCCCAGCTGTGCTGCTACCCCCTTATACATAGCAGGTGCTCAATAAATAATAATAATGAGAGCCATCTTTTTTTTTTTTTTTACTGAGTTCAGCTTTTTATATGTCAGGACTGCTCTCTCTCTCTCTCTCTTGATGTTAACAAATCTGAACGAAGAATCACATGGAGAACTTATTTTTCCCATAACTTACATTCAACGTGCAAGTACAACACTCTCCATGGGCAACTTCATTCCATGTCATGGTTTTAACTACAATGTAGTAAAAATAAAAGATTTATACAAGACTCATGTGGTGAAAATAAAATCACTGCAATGATGATAACAACACACATTAGGTACGCTTTGCATGGAGGACCCTGCAGGCTTTTTTTTAAAGATAGCATCGAGTTTTCATTTAAGATGTAAAATTATAACCATTTTAGTAGTCTAGAATCTCTCTCTCTCTCTCTCAACATGTTTGAAAAGTTAAATAACCTACATCATGTCAGAAACAGAGCATAAACATAATAATGTTTATTACAAAGCATAAGCATTACATGGCGTGGGCATATAAATGATTTTCTACTATGACACTGACCTTACAAAGCAAAATAGCACCTCTGGAGTGGCAATAGCAGGTGGAAATGTGTTTAATAAAATAGGGTCAGCTGAGCGCTTCAGAGCAGCGTCGGTTTACCAACCGCCACCTCTCACAACTGCTTTCTAGCATCCTAGAACTGACCATCTAGAAGCCCGATTTAATAAAATAGCTTAGTGGGAGGGTTTTTTTTTTTTTTAAACTTACATACATCTCAAATTATGAGTTTAAAGAGATACTTGCTCTTCCTTTAGAATCTCTAAGAAACAAAGTTCACAGTGTTGAAAAATACAAACTAATGGAAAGGAAAAAAGAAAAAAGAAAAAGATGGGAGGAGCTGGAAGGTTAAGTAAGTTATCTCAGGCCCCAAGACCAGACAGTGATCCAGGCAGGATTTAAACCCACATCTGCCTGTTAAGTGAGGGTAGTGGCAGAAAGAAAATCTCTTTAAAAAACTGAGCAGCTTGACATCCCAGGCAGGTACCACCTTAGCTTGAATCACTTCCTTTCCTATGCTTCTCTCAAAACACTTATAAGAAATATGAAGCAAAAGAATTACTTTTGCTTCTTTCTTTCTTCTTTTTTGTCTTGCTCAATTTTTGGAATAGAAAATTTGAGGAAGAAGTATCTTTGGAAAGCAGTTATATAAAATATCAAAGCAAGTTATGATAAGAAGAAGCCTGATGATCCACAAGCTGAAACAACCATTGACTCCACTGAAAACTCACCAATACTTTGACATTTACCCAATGTGTTGGGCACAATACTAGTCCTAAGGATGATGTGAATGAATAACACACACACACACACACACACACGGTTCCATTAATGAAGAATTTTGGGAAACACTTTTGATTATAACTCCTCCCATATTTCTCTTGGTAGTTCATTAACACTGATCTTTTGAAGATTTTTGAGTTTTAACTTAGGGTTTCCCAAATGCATTTGAGCACGGACCTTTCCACAATATATATGATTTTGCTTTGCTTTACCCTCCCCCACAGAAAACCTATTAAATATTGCAGAAACCACTAGTTTGTGGAACGCCTTAGAAAGCATTGTTACAACCTTCATCTGATTGTGTATATGGTGTGATCTGAGGCACAAATAAAGATCCCTCCTGACTCACTGTTCCAAATCATAAAATATCAATAACTCAGGGGCTGCTAGATGTTTGAGACCTTATTATTAATAAACAAATATCCCAGGGATCAAAGCCAAAAGATGACAACTTGTTAGCACAGCCAATGATCAACGGGAATCCTATATAAGCCCTTAATTGCCTAGATGCTATCCAATTTCCAGTGGAGAGAAGAAGCTGCCCAAGGGCTGGGCACAGCAAACACAGCTATTAGCACATTTCATCAGTCTCCCCAAACTGGAGATTCTTCATCATAAACATCACTTCTGTATATTATGTGCGCTACCATCAACCTAGCCCAGATTTTTGTCAACCTGAGCTTGTCTCTTCTAGGCATTCTTAATATTATCCATCATTCACATACCCATCAAACAGATCCCCCTCAAATACCACTTTTCTCCTCTGCTGAAGAATCTAGAAAGACTCTCGACTGCCCATCAAGTCACTGTCACAGCAACATTCAAAATCAAACCTAGCCATATTCTTCTTTTTCCCTGCCCGCCCCTTTCCATTCAATGTGGACAGCTTCTTAAACTTTTCTCTGTAAATTCTGAGCTCTTCCTGCCTTTTTATTTTCTTTTCCCATTCTTCTAACTTGCTCACCTCTTATCCAAACTCCACTCATCTTTCAGTTCTACTCCCAAGAAGGCTTCTAGTAACTCCAGTCAACATGGATCTCTCTTTCCTGTACCACTGAGTTAAGGGTCCTGTTAACTGCATGGAGCATTTGACTGTATAATTCTATTTTGTTCTCCATTACAGTTGTGTATGCTTTGTTCCCCTCTCACCACTCCTTGCTTCTAAATAAAAGTCTCTTCAGAGAGCAAACCTTGTCATAATCCTAATTTGTATTCCCTACCACATTTATCATGCAATGGAAACACAGAAACACCTCCTCAATGATTGACTGGAAAGAAAATGATAATTATAAACAGACATGATACAGTTATTAGAGAATGCTAGAGAGGAACTTCCACAATATTTCAGTTCAGTTCAGTTGCTCAGTCATGTCCGACTCTTTGCAACCCCATGAATCCCAGCACGCCAGGCCTCCGTGTCCATCACCATCTCCTGGAGTTCACTCAGACTCATGTCCATCAAGTCACTGATGCCATCCAGCCATCTCATCCTCTGTTGTCCCCTTCTCCACCTGCCCTCAATCTCTTCCAGCATCAGGGTCTTTTCAAATGAGTCAACTCTTCGCATGAGGTGGCCAAAGTATTGGAGTTTCAGCTTCAGCATCAGTCCTTCCAGTGAACACTCAGGACTGATCTCCTTTAGAATGGACTGGTTGGATCTCCTTGCAGTCCAAGGGACTCTCAAGAGTCTTCTCCAACACCACAGTTCAAAAGCATCAATTCTTCGGCGCTCAGCTTTCTTCACAGTCCAGCTCTCTCATCCATACATGACCACAGGAAAAACCATAGCCTTGACTAGACGGACCTCTGTTGGAAAGGTAATGTCTCTGCTCTTCAATATGCTATCTAGGTTGGTCATAACTTTCCTTCCAAGGAGTAAGAGTCTTTTAATTTCATGACTGCAATCACCATCTGCAGTGATTTTGGAACCCCCCAAAATAAAGTCTGACACTGTTTCCACTGTTTCTCCATCTATTTCCCATGAATTGATGGGACCAGATGCCAGGATCTTAGTTTCTGAATGTTGAGCTTTAAGCCAACTTTTTCATTCTCCTCTTTCACTTTCATCAAGAGGGTGGCATTAATTTTAAGATATTCCCTATTATAAGTAGCAAACATACATGCAATTCAGATCTCTCACCATTTCAGACTCTCTTCCTCCAAATGAACTCAAAGACCTCTTTCTTCGAAGATTTGGTAACAAAGAACTAAGCATGGTTCTTAGGTTTCATACCTTCATAGTCCAGGGTTATACAGCAGACAGACTCTAAGATGCTTTGGATATAATCTCAATCAACCCCAAACCTATCTGCACTACTTTGAAAAACTCTGCATGGCTGCCACAAGCTTTCAGACCATGAATAACACAAGAAAAGAGGCTAGTTTCCTCCTGAAGCTGGTTAAGGAGGGCATGATGAGGGACCACAACAGAGGCATCCTTTGTGAACTATGAATACAGAAACTCTCACTTGAAAATGTAACTCTGACTCTGAAGGCTGTTTTACATGGCCTTCTTGATAGATTTCATCCTGCAAATACTTTGAAGTGCAACTACTGCTTTTAACTTTTAATTTTAAAACAAAACAAAAAACTTTTTAGCTCTTCACATTCCCCCCCCCCCATTTATTTGAGGTCAGAGTTTTTTCATCAAATTTTGTGAGTTAATTTTGAGAAGTGAATTGGAAAGAGTTTTCAAAGGGAATTGCATGTAATGATGTTTTATTGTATTTTTAAGTTACTCGATTTGAAAAAATATTTTTAAAATTTATTCAATTTGAAAGTTATTTAATCACCCCTGCCTCATGATATTAATGCCCTTATGTAATCCCCTATGCCTGAGTGTGAGTGGGCCCTATGACTTGCTCTTAACCAATAGACTACGGCAAGGGACAGGATGTCATTTCCATGTTTATGTTACATAAAATTATAACTTCCATCTTGCTAGCTAACTATGTTTTGCCTTTTCAGCTGGCATGCTCTGATGAAGCAAGTGGCTATTCTAGAGGCTTACTGGGCAAAGAATTGAGGGTGGCCTCCGCTAACAGTAAGCTAGGAACTGAAGCCCTTATTCCACTGAAACAACTCTCCAGAAACATAACTCTGCCAACAAACACATGAGCTTAGAAGCAGATCCTTGCCCACTTGATTCCTCAGATAAGATCCAGCTCTGACCAATACCTTGACAGCTTGTGAGAGACCTTGATGCAGGGCCAGCTAAGCTGTACCCAGATTTCTGACATATCAAAGCTGTGGTGTTATCAAGGATGTGTTAGTCACTAAGTTTATAGTAATTTTATGCAGCAACTGATAGCAAATATAGGCTTAAAAGGTGATCTGTGTGATTTTTCCTATTTAAGATATACCTGTCAAAAGAACCAATCTTGTTATTCAGATATTCAGTGTGGAATCTCACAACATGGAAGCTCATGCAAACATGCTGGAGAGACTGAGAATGTCTTACATAACATCTGGTAGAAACTTGAAAGTATAGGCAACTATCATTAGGCATTTACATCATAACTTTGTTTTGAAACCCTGACCCCAGTGTTCAAAAAGTAAAATCTAGAAGTGGCTGGGAACTTGTTTACTTTAAAAGAATCTATGTCTGGGACTTCCCTGGTGGTGCAGTGGTTAAGAATCTGCCTGCCAATGCAGGGGACACAGGTTCAATCCCTAGCTGGGGAAATCCCACATGTCGCAGAGCAGTTAAGCCTGTGTACTGCAACTACTGAAGCCCATGCCCATGATCCAAAAACAAGAGAAGCCACCAGGTGAGATGAATGCAGAGAGGAGCATGAAAGCATATACACCACCACATGCAAAACAGATCCCCAATGGAATTTTGCTGTATGACTCAGGGAACTCAACCCAGGGCTCTCTAACAACCTGGAGGGATAGGAAAGGGTGGGATGTGGGAGGAGGGTTCAAGAGGGAGGGAATATAAGTATACCTATGGCTAATTCATGTTGATGTATGGCAGAAATGAAACCAACATTGTAAAGCAATTATCCTTCAATTAAAAATACATAAATTTTTCTCTTAAAGCCACTGCAAAGAGAGGTCGTGAATCACAACTAGAGAGTAGCCCCCACTCACTGCTACTAGAAAAAAAAAAAACCCACACACAGCAAGGAAGACCCAGTGCAGCAAAAAAAAAAGAAAAAGAAAAAAAAGAGTATGTGAGATGTCTCTGACAAAGGCCACATGTTTTTAAAGATGCTCAAACTACATAGCATAATACAAAGGTGAACATTTCATGACTAAGTATATGAATTACATTTGATGTACATTAATTGGTAAACATCTTTGACTAGATACTCAATGGGAGAGAAAACTGAAGGGTTCGAGAAGCTGGGGAGTGGAGAATTGCTAATTAGAAAAAATTGCGGCTTCTTTTACAGGTTTATATCTCACACCACTACATAATTGTCTCTTTGTTATAGTCTGGTTTGCTATTATTTGGCAGCTGGGAGAACCCACAGACATTTGGATCTTTCTCCTAAGAATTTATGATTTACTTGGTGAAACAGCAGTTCCTAGATTTCTGGATTTCAAGAACCAAGGGGAAAAACGTAGCTGGGTGAATAGATGGATTGAGTATATTATCATAGACATTAAGCTTCATTTTGCCAAGTTAGGATGTTAAAAACCACAAACAACAATGTGCTTCACTTTCATTTCATAAGAAAAGGGCAATTCAACTAGAAGTAGTAAAGCTATAATCTCAAAATAAAACAGAACTTTAGCTTCAATAAATCCATCTTTAAGAAAAAATTCATCTCATTGTGCATAGTTTTCTCTTTTCCTGGTTGTTCATCGCAGCATTTGGGAACCCTGGGCTAACGGAATATACTAAGAGAACAAAAGCTATGAAAACATTTAACCTAAGACTACCTACAGCACCTCCAAGGAGGTTTAACTCGCCTAGGAAACTCAAGGTGAACATTTTTTATAAAAAAGTCCAGAAGTATAAGTGTTAATTGCTGATGATTACTGAGTTTACCAAAGGATATGTTTTCTTTCAGCCTTGAAGTACATACTCAGACTTTTTAAAGTATAGCGATTATCAGGTTCAGATATTTAACAAAATTCTTTCCCATTGCCCTACAGGACAAATATGATTAGACAGATGATCACTGTCTCAGTTGTCTGTTCTTCCAGAAGGACAGGGTTCTGTGACCCAGAAATGACAGTCCAGCCACCACAGTAGCTGTCTAGAATTGAGGTATGGAAGCTCAAGAAAATAACCTCTGGAGGCCTCCACACTCAAGCTTGAAATGTCAAGTGACAATAAGCATCACACTCACATTTTACACCCCTCCCTAAAGAACTAAACTAAATCCCAAGAGGATCTACAAGCCCCCAGAAATCAACAGACTCTCTGGTGCACTTTGACAGCAGAGGTGCATCATGGCTTGGGTAGATGTCTCAGCCTCTGACCTGCAAACACACCCACCAGTGAAGGTGCAAACTGCTCAGCCACTGATGCGAAAAGGACTTTGGAACAGATGACAGAACTTAATTGCAAAGCGCTCAGTCCACCCACAGATTTAGTTCCTTTCTCTTTCTTTGGAGGTGACCTCTCATGGTGCCTCTCTGCTCTCTCAGACACGTCGGGGAGCCCCGGCTGAAGGCAGCACGTGGGCATCTGCTGTGGAAAAGCGGTACCTGACATGAATGCTGGGGCCAGCATTAAGCTGATTGGAGCACATTAAAATGCAACAGAAGATTGTTTGTTGAAGTGGCCCTCTCCTGCAGTTGGCTCCCGAGGAAAAATGACGGCTTACTGACAGAAGTAGGAACTCGGCCGCTTGATAATATTGTTGCGCTGATGGTTTGAAGTGGCTCCACCATCGCCTGCGTTCAACAGGGGACCATGGCCATTCACTCTTTCAGGCAGGGTGCTGAAAACAGACCCACAGCCATGCACAACACCAGCCATTCCGAAAGGCTTAACTCAAGCCTTCTCTGCCATAATTCCCATTGTCTTTCTGCCCCCACTGTTTATATAATATGTCCAGGAGTGGGATTGTAAACTAACAGTATATTCAAGAGCCTCAAACAGCAAACACAGGAGCTGAGTTTTCCAGGGAGAAGATTACCAGCTTCCTACAGAGGCAGGCACACCGGGGCACACACAGCCACCTGCTTTATTAAAGCCGCCCTTTCCTGGGAAAAGAACATTGCCAGGGAAATAATGAATTAATTTGGCATTTCCTTCAGTCTCACTCAGCACGCAGTGTGCTTCCCTAAGCATGAAAACAGAGCATCTTTACAGAAATGTTTCTAAAATGATCTGCCGACTCATAGAAAAGATCACTTTGAATAGATTCCATCCCCAAGAGGGCAATTCAATGAGAAAAGTTTTCAACTAAAGTCAAGACAGATTGTCCAACTAGTTTTCAAGCCCAGCATAGACCATTATCTTCATCCATATTTCAGCTTTTCGACCCTCTCTCATTCCCTATCTTGCTATGTATATACATGCACATACACGTATTTATTTGTAGCTCTTGGTATCCTGAGAACAAAGCTCTTGCTATGTCAGCATAAAAGCTATTGCTGGTGAAGTGAGAAAAAAGGAAGTGCTCCAATATAGCAAATGGAAACCTGAAGTTATTGAATGTGACTTTTGCCTGAGAGACTACATTTGGGTTGTTGAAAGTGAGAATAAGAGAGATGAAATAGTATTAAAACTCGGGGGAGGGGGCACTGTTTGGAGGAGAATTGAGAGAGAGAGAGAGACTGGTTGAGTAAAATGCTAGCTGGTGAGCTGAGAGATGAAAGGCCATACTTAGTGCAGAACAGCCAAAATGGAATTAGACTTTAAAAGTACAATGAGCATATTAAGGGCCAGAAGCCATGCCTTTCGACAAGGGAGTGACAATTACAAATGGCTAAGGAGACGCTGGAAATCCAGAAGTCACGATGTTGGGCTGCTGAGACGGGAGGCTGGAACACCCCGAATCGAGTATAAGGGGACAAAACATATGGCCCACTAGCACTAGGATGCACAAGTGAAAAATCCAGCAGGTATGGGTTTTTTTCTTTCTCTTTCATTTTCAGATCAAGTGTATTTCCCAGGCTGGTTTTTGCCTAGCTTTCACCACAGAGACCTAACTGCTGGAAAGTAGAAAGCTAAAATCCCTCTAAGTCCTGATTCTAGTATTCTCTGAATTTTCTGAGCCAATAACTTATGATACCATATATACAGGACTTACTTTTGCCATCTTCCATCTCCTAATAAGTGCCTGAGAACAATCTGTCCCAAATAACTTTAATACTTACAAAATCAGGGACCATGGCTGGTTAAGTTAGCTCAAAAGTCCCCCATAGTAAGAAGCAGAGTATAAAGTAGTGGTTTCCAAAGTAATGGCTGCTCATTAGAATCACCCATTCCAGTGATGCAGGTCAAAGGACACAAATTTTCAGTTATCTTGATCTTGGTAATTATTCTATGATGTGTATATACATATGTATATATGGATGGGAGGAGCCTGGTAGGCTGCAGTCCATGGGGTCACGAAGAGTAGGACGCAACTGAGTGACTTCCCTTTCACTTTTCACTTTCATGCATTGGAGAAAGAAATGGCAACCCACTCTAGTGCTCTTGCCTGGAGAGTCCCAGGGATGGGGGAGCCTGGTGGGCTGCCGTCTATGGGGTCACACAGAGTCGGACACGACTGAAGCGACTTAGCAGCATATATATAATCACATCAGCTATTCCTCAATACAGTTTTAAAAAAGAAAAGAAGAAAAAGGAAGACCAGAAACATACATGTATACAATATCCCCCATTCCAAGGCTCTATCCAAGACCAAGTAAATGAAAATGTCTGGGGTGAGACAGAAGCATTCATTTTCTTTTAAGTCTGTGAACTGCCAGTATTGAGAAATCCCTGTGGCCTCATTGACTTTGACCAGCTCCATACCCTTGGATGGCATTGCGAATGCCATCCTGTCCAAGCCTTTAAACAGTGATCAGTAAACCTTAGAAAGTTGCAGTGAAAATGTAGACAGCTCAGCACCGATCCATCTTCTCACATAGTAGAGCCACTGATAGGTAGCAATGGAGTCAAGAGCTTGACGATAAAGGCCACCGGAGGTGATTTCAGAAAGCAAACAGCAGATTCAAGTCTACGAGAGAATCTACCCCTGAAATAAATGTGAGCTTTTATGTCCTTCCACCTAACCTCTTGTATATATCTTTTAAACACTACTGTAGGTGTCATTTTAGGGCCCAAAGTGGGGAGGTCTCCTACTCAATTCTGTGGGCTGACAAACAGTAAATGGGCTACTACTGATGCTTTTCCAACCTTTGGGATTTTTGCTGTATGTTTAGTATTCTCCCTTAGTGAGAGGTAACCCACTAACAGTCAAGGTTTGCTTTGATCCCACAGGCTTTGTCTTTGTTCTTAGGGACCAAAATCAGACTACCTTAGTCTTAGACTCCTTTACAGTCATGCTGGAAACTCTATTAACTCTGGGCAGAAAGCAATTCCAAAAATTCCCTTCTTGATTTTTTCTTCATGTCAAGTGAAGCCAGAAAAGCTGAGGGAGCTCTTTGTTAATCCAAACACACAAAATGATACTAGATATATAATGCTTCCTAGATTGTCATATATTTGCTACATCATGCACTACAAAACCTTTTACTACAGTAAATTTTTATGACTCTGTTCTTTAGGAGGATGACTCTGTCAGTCCTGACTTTAAAGCTTACTCCTGAGTCAAAACCCCATCACCTCTCAAAGCTCTTTAACATAATTTCCTCTGCACCATTCTCCTTATTTCTTAATTCGTGTAGTTCTCCTGAATTATTCTGACATTTGTGCTGCTATACCTATTCAAAAACACTTGCAGTAGCGTCCCCAGTGCCCATGGAATGAAGTTTAAGTGCCACAGGCTGCCTTTCCAAATATTCCATAATCTGATTTCAATCTTAGTTCCAAGAGTTTTAGTTAACTGATTTCTAACTATCCCTGGAACAGGCCATGTACTGTGCAGGTGCAACCCTTTTCAGACTGAGGCTTATCTCCCACAACTCTATACTAGACTGTTGGGTAAAAGGGTTCCCTTGCTTGATCCTAGGTCATGAGTTCTTAACCTGAAACCTATCCATTCCTTGGGATCCTTAAACAGATTTGTGAGGTATACATACCTCTTGAAATATTGTATAAAATTGTGCATGCACGCAGTAGGCTGGATCTTTGGCAAGTGTACTGAATCATGCCTCCCTGTACTCATGTGCTGTGTAGCTTCCTCCTGTGAACTTGGGAAAGCTTTGTGATCTACTTGAACTAACAGAATTTGGAGGAAGTGTCAGTTTTGAGATTTGGTCTTAAGATTTTAAGTCTTGAAAAAAGCCAGCCACCTGTAAAAATTCCTGTGACTCTGAGACCACCAGACTGTTGGAAATCCAAGCAGCCACATGGAGGGGCCCATGAGGAAGACAACTGAAGCAAATGACCAAAAGCCTCTAGCAGCTACCACCAACTTCCAGCCATGTGAATGAGGCCATTTTGGAATACCTGGCTGCACCAGTGTCCCAGCTGACACCAGATGAATCAGAAATCATGAGAAATTTTTTAAAAAACAAAAGCTGTTGTTTGGGGGTGGTTTCTTCCACAGTAATAGACAATAAAACAGAAGATATGTGGGTGCAGATTTTTCTGGGAAAAGGATTTAGTTTCCCAAAGGAATTAGTGCTACAAGTTAAGTATCTTTATATGAGGAGGTCCCTGGAAAGCATTTAAAATAGTACCAGCCATATGGTAAACACTCAGGAAGCCTTTAGCTATTATTATTATGATGATGATAATGTAGCCAACTGTCCTTTCTAAATATTTCAAGGAAGAATTTCAAGAAAGCAAGTCATCACTATGGTTGAGAGAGAAGCAAAAATTATCATAAAAAAGAAGCAAAAACAAAAATCTGTGCATTAAATCTGATGGGTGAGTAAAAAATAAGATTATGCAGCCCTGATACAGGAAATTAAAAAATCAAGTTGGCAAAGTTTAAAAAGCTCATATGGGAAAGTTCAAGATTTAGCTTCAATAGAAAGTGTACACTAAGAATCCCCCTTCCCCCTCCTCTACACGAAGTACTGAACTTCCTCCTGGACCATTCTGAACTGATCAGCTTGGAGTAAAGGCTCTAGGATGGAAGGAAGAGGCCAGGATGGGTGAAGATGGGCTGCCTTTTGGATGGAGGGGAGGTAAGTCATAGGAATGCATGTTCACCAGCCTATAAATTTTCAGTAAGGCTCAGTAAAGTCACTCTCCTTGAGTGACCAGGGATGGGAAGGGTATTGAGGAGACTGATGAAGGTTCCAAATATTCATCATGGGAACAGAGAAAGCTTCCAGCCAGAGATGAGTGGAATGATGGCCAGGCAGCACGGAGGGCTCAATGGTAGTTACAGGGCTTAGAATGAACTGCAGATCACTGCTCATAAATGGACATCTCACCAGAATCCTTCTTTGATTTGCAAAAATGATAACAGGCAGTAATCTGTGTCTGGAGATGATAGGTGGAAGCAGGATGGCCCTTTGCCAACACTGTTGTCAGGAAGAACTGGACACTGGGTTGGAGAGCAACCCACGTGACTGCCAAAGTTCCTCTTTGCACAAGGACATACTAGCATCTGCTGGCTTCTTGACTTTGGGCAGATTACTTAGCCATTCTGTGCTTTAGTCTCCTCATTTGGAGACTCAGATGACTGCTTTTGAGGATTCCATAAAAATCATGCATTTAAAGGACTTGTTATAATGTTAGCCATTATTATTATTGTTATTCCATAAACCAAATGTAGTAGTGTCTTTTCCTTTTGAAGACTCAAGTCCTATTCTTTGGAACATCTCATAAATTTTATATCTCTCCATTATTAAGCACATCCAAAGATTGTTCCTTTAAAATAGAAACACTCATCTCTGTGCTTATATATTCATATAGTAGTTTCCACAGATACAATCATCTAAAGCTAGTGGAATCTGTTGTCACAAGTTATGTCCAGCTTTATACATTTATTCTTGGATTTCCCATCCACACCAATAAAGAACTGAATTCTAGTGTGATTTCTCCAGTCAGCCAATGACGTTTCCCTTTCCTTTGGGGAAGAAGTCATAATACACACAGACACACAGACACACACACAGACACACACACACACACACACACAATCACACACACCTTGAAGAGTTTGAATAAGAGATTATATAGTGTAAAAGTCAATGAATATAAAATCTCACCAGGCTAGCTGTGATGGTTAATTTCATGTGTCAATGTGGCTGCAATATGTAGCCCAGCTATTTGGTAAAACATTATTCTCGATGGTTCTGGAATGGGATTTGTGGATGAGATTTACATTTACGTCTGTGGACTTTTAGTAAAACATATTGCCCTTCCAATATGGATGGGCCTCATCCAACCAACTGAAGGAATGTATAGAACAAATGGCTGAATTCCTCCGAACAAAAGGGAATTTTGCCAGTAGATGGCCTTCACACTTTGTAACATTACTTTGTGTCTCCAACCTGCCAGCTCATCCAGGAGATTTTGGACTTGATGGTCTTCATAATCACCTAAGCCAGTTCCTTAAAACAGATCTCTCTGTATACATACACACGCATCCTATTGGTTCTGTTTCTCCGGAAAACCCTGACTAAGTACACTAGTTATTTCTGATCTCCTGATGGGCCACTTGAGAGCCAAACATGATCAAAGCTTATTTAATGGAGATTTAACTGGTAACAATATATAGCATACCCTTGGCCCCAAATTCTTTTTTGACTGTGAATTTATGGAAATATGGAAACATTTCCTCAGGAAATCATGGGGGATTTTAAAAGGCATGAAATCAAACGATGCCCTTTGTGTTCATGAATTTTACTCTTCTATGGCAGCACCATTCTGTCTATCAGATTGTGGAATGCTTTACCTCTACAATGATAGACTTGGGTTCTTGTAAAATCTACATTTTGCCCAAGGCTTTTTATAAGCATAGCAAAATCTGCCATCTCAGAGATAATATTCTTTCCACGTCACCCATATCTGAGGGCCTCTGGTTTCCATGCTAGCTAGCATTTCTCTCATACTTCAGGCAATAAAGCTCTCTGTGTTATTTGTCAGAAAGTCTCCATCACACATATTCAGGAATCATTTGCCTTAGCGACAAATGCAGTGAACATGGTGCTGTAAATAGAAATGGCTCCTATCCATTCTTTCTGTTCTATTTCGAAAATAATGACCTTCTGTCTACCTTTTAAATCAATATTTCTTGACTTAAGAAACATTTTTTTAAAATCACTAAAAAACAAAATGATTATTATTCATCTAATTTTAATTTCCCATCATGCCTTGGTTTAATGACAGGTTTCTCTTTCACTATACTTGCTCATTATCTTCCACTTTCTTCCGTCCTTCCATAGTTGCCGTTATTGGTCTTTGTCAGTTTCTGTTTTGCTGCTCTTACCTTCTCCCTTTTCTCAGACCTCTCCTGTTTTTTTGGCTGAACTACAAATAGCATATAGCATTCCATTGTTTTTGAATTCAGCTTTTGTCCACTGAAGTTCTCTCTTTTAGTTATGAAAATATCACCTCTTCAAACTTATACTCCCACCAGTAATTTTATTCCCCATCCCTTAGATAACAATTTCTTATTATCTCCTTTCTTCATGTAGTTGAGAAAATTAGAAAAAGTCAGCTAAACAATGATCATTTCTAGCTGTTCATTATCATTCCTTATAATTATTAATTACAGGAGATGTGGATTCTGAGTAATATGATCCATTTCTAGTTGTAGGATCACCAAGTCTTACTCTAACTTCTCTGCCTTCAGCTTGTTCATCTGGAAAGGGAGTTTTATGGCAATGATAATATGTGCCTCGGAGGACTGGTGCTAGGATTACATAAGATTAGCATATTAAAGCATCTTATAAACTATGAAAGTGATAATATGAAGTTAGTATCTAGTCATCCAGGTGTGTATTCACCCAGAGACTTACTGTGGATTAAAAATTAAATTAAAAACTCTGCCATAACAAGTAAATAAAGAAACTAAACAGCACACAATTAACAAACTTAGTCTCAATTGTGCTACATTCTTTCTGTCACCGAGAAACTAATTAGTACGACATAATCACATACTTCCTGCCCAGTAAACATACAAGTCCCAGAGGAACAAATGATTTGTATCATGAATCGCTGGCCACTGCTTACTGGTAATTATCATATAAATGAGGTTCTTCAAGTTGACCTCGATTCCCCAGTCCTTTTCTGAGACAGCAGAGATACACCAGTTATGCAAAAACTTGATAAAATTTAAATTACTTTTCTATTTTCTAGCCTCGCCTTCAGGATATTCTTTAGAAAAGAAAAAAAATAGATCACACCCTTAAATAAAGCCCATCAAAACAGATACTAAAATATTAATGTACAGTAGTATGTATAGAAATGGCTTCCATTATTAAAAAAAAATTCAAGAAAATCTTTGGGACTCCCCTAGTGGTCTAGTGGTTAAGAATCTGTGCTTCCAGCACAAGGGACACAGGTTTGATCCCTGGTGGGGGAAATAAGATCCTTCATGCTGTGTGGCATGACTAATAAAAGGGAAAAAAGAAAATTCAAGGAAATTTGTAGTAAAGCTGGGGAAGGGAATGGCAATCTACTCCAGTATTCTTGCCTAGAGAATTCCATGGATAGAGAAGCCTGGCAGGCTACAGTTCATGGGGTCGCAGAGTCAGACATGACTGAGTGACTAACACATACAACACACACACACACAACTCCAAGAGCAAGCATTCATCTTAACTGTGTTCAAGTGTTTCTGGAGGAGCCAACCAGACAAAGTGACAGGAAGACACCCAGCTCTAGCCCTGATTAGCCATAAGAATATTATCAGTCACTTGACTTCTCTCACCCCTAGTGTCTTTCTTTGTACAATTAACCAATTGGATTGGACGGCTTTAGGGTTCTTTCCTGCCCTAACATTCTCTGTCTTGAAGAACAAAATATACACGAAATGTACCTTAAATATTATCTAAAACAGTTCTCAACAGGAGCTGCACACTGGACTCACCTTGGTAGCTTTAAAAAAATACTGATGCTGGGGCTGCACCTCCAGAAAGTAGGAATTAATTGGTCTGGGTGCAGCCAGGCTGCTTAGGATTAAAAAAGCTCTAATGCTTAGCCAAAAGAAGCACTACTTAATTACTGCAGCCTTTTTGGATGTGGGTAGGTTCTCTTCTTTTCTTTCCTCATTTGAAGAAGCTAAATTATCTCCTGAGGCTGCCTTGTCATTAAAACATAGAGACCTGACCTATAGTGTATGACAGCAATGAAGGTTCCTGACAGGGTACTAGCTCACAGTACAGATGCAACAAGGGGTCATTGATTTCCTTCCACCTGTTTCCTGAGCCCCCAAGACCTCCAAGACGTGGCCTGCCCTCCACTACTTACCAAAATTGTTAGATCTTTAAAAGAACTCACATTTTCTGAAGTAGAATCTTCTAAACTATTTCATCAAGTCAAACAAAAACACAGTGAAGGCAGAAACCCCATTACCGTTATTTCCCCAGTACTTAGAACAAATCTTTATTCAACAGAGAGATGAACTGGTCAGCGGTTCTGTTTTTCTTTAGACTGCACTAGGGCTTCACCGCGCTGTGCAGGCTTTCTCTAGTTGCAATACATGGGCTTAGGTGACCCTGGGGCATGTGGGATCTTAGTTCTTCAGCCAGGGATCCAACTTACGTTTCTTGTGTTTGGAAGGCAATTTCTTAACCACTGGACCAGCAGAGAAGTCCCTGGTCAGTGTTTTTATAGGCCTTTGGTCTCTGTCCCTCCTGACACCCCCAATACACACACACACACAGACACACACACAAGCAAGCTTCATCATCTTTCCTTAACTCTGCTTTTCACTGATGTAAAGGATCTGAGCTTCAAGAACCATCTTTTTTTCTTTCTCCTCATAATGGTTTCTCTGCTACTTGGAGGTACTACTGTACAGATTGTGTTGTATAGGTAATGTCCTATGGAAAATCTCAATAAAATGCTTGGATGCATGAATAAATGGACTCCTGTATTTCCTCATACATGAGTTTGGAATATGCTTAGAGAAATATTAAGAAATGATAGAGAAAATATACCTACAAAGCTGACTTTTTGGTTTGTAAAGCCACCTGAGGTATGCTTTTGTAGCCCCGGTTGAAAGCCTCCATCCAGCAACAGGAGGGCCTCCAAATCAACAAAAAGATGAAGGCGAAAATTTTTCATCACACTGAGCCTCCACCAGAAGAGTCCTGCTCAAAGTGTTTGCCAGCCCAGGCCTTGATTTCAGAGAACATTATGTGAAAGACACACAGGGCCAGAAATGGAAGAAATGAACAATATTCTATCAGCCAAAGTCCTTAGTCAATCAGAATAATTCCTGTGTTCTCTCTTTCAAGAGGAGAATGTAGAATGGAGGATGGTTGAAGCCTGAAGTTATCAGCAACAAGAAAAAAAAAAAGACAAATTTCTAATGTTCCAGTCTTTCCACCCATCAGCTCCAATAATAACAGTGTCTACTTCATCATTTTGTTCATACAGTCAAATACTCACTGAGGATTTTGACCAAGCATCTTCAACTACCCGCCTGATTGCTGAACAAGTCAGGCTGTTTTTGGCATTTTGTTCCTGTGCTCACTGATGACTTGAGAAACAAGTGGGTTATGAAATACTTAACAGTGGGTAAGATCGTTGAACTGTCTGGCATGCCACTCTTATGTGCCTTTATACATCAATTCAGCACAAAATAATGTTCATCCTGACTAATCATATCCGAAAATTACAGAGTGAATAATCACTCATCATTATGGAAACATCAAGGGGGCCCGTCTTCATGCTGATCTACATGGGTCGTTTTCTAAGCACCCCTCTTGTTTACCAGTCTAGAATGAATAGGAAGGAAATACTCAGAACAAACCAGACCACTTTAAAGAAGCAAAGTTCTTTTTAAAAGATGGGGTAAATAGGTCATGTTCTTCCTAAGGAAACCAAACTGTTAGTTCTGGGCACCACTAGACATGGAGTGGGGTGGAGGAAAAAAAAAGCACAGCTCTTCCCCAGGGAAACAAAGGTGATTCATCCACCTTGAGCAGGGCCTCCTGCTCATTAAGCCCACCAGGGAGACGTTTAGTGAACTTGAGCTGCAGTTTGCTAAATGAGTGGTAATTTCCTTAATGAATCTTTTCCCAAAACCTTTGTGAAGACAATTAGGTGTATGTTCAGAGGTGAAAACAGGCCTAAAGGGGCCAGAAATGATGTGCTCACAATCACACCAGAACTTTAGAGATTCCAGTTGCTTCTTAAGCCACTGTTCTTCACTCTCGACTCTAAAAAAGAGATGATGAACTGGGGCATTTGCATCTGAGCAACTGCCGCAGGCTTGCTTCCAGAACCATCCATGTTACTAACAGAAACCTGCCTGATACAGTCACATTTTCTTTCTGTCCTTTACCTACTACTGTTGGTTATTCCCAGATGTTGACTAACAGATGTTGAATAATTTCTCGAAATAAGAGTCTAAATTAATCACATTCTACTCAAAAGACAATTCACTGAATATGTAGATTTCAAAGGAATATCAGGTTTCATTTCCTTTGTCCCTTATACTTTTTTAATGGCATGCAGGTTAAAAAGCAGTGAAAACAGTTTCCCTGGACGTATTTTTTGTTTCTCTATGGAGGAGGATCAGAATTTTTTTCTACCACCTCATCTTTTTTCATTATCTTTCATGATCCCTTTGAATATTGTGGCAATGCTGAGAATGGGAGTTAACTGATTCTCTCCTAAGTATGGGAAACAGAATTGTGCAAAAGGAAGTGGACAGTCCTGAGAATTACAAAATCCTGGGTTCAAACCTCAGCTCTGCTACTAGTCTTGAATAGATTTTTCCACAATATTGCACTGCAGTGTCTTTACTTATTTATGAAATGGGGAGAATGATATCTACTGCAAAAGGTCGCTGTGCACACAGAAATGATGGCTACCACACATACTGCTTGGCTCATCAGAGTTTGTCTAAGTCATGAACCCTCTCTTCCTCTCAAAACTTTAATCAAT
Source organism: Aepyceros melampus (assembly GCA_006408695.1). Taxonomy (NCBI): domain Eukaryota; kingdom Metazoa; phylum Chordata; class Mammalia; order Artiodactyla; family Bovidae; genus Aepyceros; species Aepyceros melampus. The sequence continues at coordinate 161,059 of SJXQ01004877.1, read as the reverse complement.
CCGAATCCTGGTGTGCTCCCAATCGGTTTTGATTTTGTGGCGATGTTAGAAGAGAAACTAGCCAACCGTACTACAAAAGCACTGCGAACAAGATGCCAAACACGGTAAGAATGAAAGGTGTCTGGGGACGGGGAGAGAACGCTGGAATCATCCTCACCTGGCCATCTCCAGGGAACCTCAGGTGAAGTCCTCTCTGTCTCAGTCTCTTCCTCCATAAAAAGCAGTAAAAATAATACTTGCCTTCAGACTTCACACATTTGTTGTGGAGAACAAAATGGTGTGCCTAGTTAATGATGAAAGTATCAGGCATAATTCTTAAAGACAATAATAAGATCGTGGGTGATTTCATTTCACCTGCTTTCAACTATATGCATTCCAAACTTATTTCTCTGTATAAGAATGTTAAACTTCTGCTATTTTCTTGAACAAAGGCTATGTGATCTTTAACTTTGATCTACAAGAAATAATTGTGTATGTAGGTGTGTATGCGCATACACATATATAAAAATGGGATGATAAGAGATGTCTTTGAAGAAGGAAGCATTTAAAATTTATTTAGAATGTTTCTATGTTTTTTAGGGTTGGAAAACATTGAAGAAGTAAAAATTTCTAAACTTTAAAGCTGGATAGAAGTTAATCACAGAATACTATCAATAACAACAGTTTATGTTTATCGGGCATGGAACTGTGTCTTCTTGAGTAAAGTTGCCTAATTTTAGAAGGAAAAATGTACAGAGGAGACAAGTGGTAGCAGTAGGTAGAAGATCCTTTTTCTTGGCTAACTCGAATGCAAACTGTAAAGTTAATGAGGGAAATGAGTCACATCTTGGGGTGAGTAGCCTTCATGAAGAGCTGTCAGCAACCAATTAGTTGTCAGCCTCCGTGCACTCTCTATGGCACCAGGTGAGGAGATGGCAAAAAGGAAATTACGTCTTCCTGTAGGGAAATCTCCCATCTAAGATGTTTTATAATTATGGGCAGACACATGAAATGGCTAAAGAACTCACAAGAGATGTTATCAGCAAGTGCAAAAAATAAAATACGTTCCCAAACTATTTGAGTTTGCAATAGATGGTCCACTCAACTGCTCCTATCTGTAGACTAGAAGCAAGAGGTAATTCTATCTTCAGAATAGCTTGATGGAGCAGCCACCTCATTGACACTGGGACCATTTGTCTTTGTTTCTTTATTCACCTCTGCCTTCCTTTGTATATAGCTTCATTATCACACAGATCTTATGATGGCTGGGCTTCCCAGGTGGCGTAGTGGTAAAGAACCCACCTGCCAATGCAGGAGACATAAGAGACACGGGTTCGATCCCTTGGTTTGGAAGATCCCTCAGAGGAGGGCACAGCAACCCACTCCAGGATTCTTGCCTGGAGAATCCCATAGACAGAGGCTACAATTGTAGCCCAATCCCATTGGCGGGCTACAATCCAGAGGATTGCAAAAAGTCAGACACAACTGAAGCGACTTAGCATGCACATATGATGGTTGCGGCTGCTTTCTACCTTCATAACTTTGGGAGAAATTTGGGGGAAAAGATTAACTTTCTCTCTATCTCAGAAAAAAAAAAAAAAAAAACCAGAATTGAGTCTCATTGGCTCTTATTAGCTCGACTGTTTTATGTGCCTGTCCCCAAACCAATTGCTGACTCATGCACCCAAAGTGAGGTATTCCATCCCAGGAGTTCTGATGCTGGAGTCAGTGCCACATGAGTTAACAGTGGCACAGGTTCACTACCCAAGTTATTGCCAGGCCAAGACCAGACCAACCCCCAGCCAACCCATAGACACATGGGTGAGAGTAAGTGCATGACATGTGTGGTGTTTTATTACACAGCCTTAGTGGGGCATTAGTTGACTATTCCATCCTATTTAAACATACCTTCTTTCAAAAGCCAAGTCAAACGCTACTTTCTTTGATTTCTTCCTTTTGTCTTCTTAACCACTATGCACTTTTGTGTACATTTTGCATTTCAAGAGATCAATCCTGTTACTGAACTGAGCTCAAAACTTTACCCAGCATAGAAGGAAAGGAGAATACAAAGAGATAAAGCTGTACATCTCAAGGGTATTTCAGTAACTCCATACAAATTAAGATAATTTCTAAAACAACATACAAATATATCTTACTCTGCTCCCAATGCCATAGTAGGGACTAAAGAAAAAGAGTAACTAGAGAAAGCAGCCTCCCTCCTGTAAACTCCCCTTTTGTTTTATCTATACTTCTAACGCACTCTTTTCTTGCCCTATGCCCTACATTTTATTTTGTATTTATGTTTATTTCCTTCATTAGACTATTCACTACCTGAGGACAAGATACACACTTCTATTATAATGTTTTGAATTGAATATTTAATTAACTTCTCTTTCAGTTCAGTTCAGTTCAGTCTCTCAGTCGTGTCTGACTCTTTGTGACCCCATGAATCGCAGCACACCAGGCCTCCCTGTCCATCACCAACTCCTAGAGTTTACTCAAACTCATGTCCATTGAGTTGGTGATGCCATCCAGCCATCTCATCTTCTGTCATCCCCTTCTCCTCCTGCCCCCAATTCCTCCCAGCATCAGAGTCTTTTCCAATGAGGCAACTCTTGGCATGAGGTGGCCAAAGTACTGGAGCTTCAGCTTTAGCATCAATCCTTCCAATGAATACCCAGGACTGATCTCCTTTAGAATGGACTGGTTGGATCTCCTTGTAGTCCAAGGGACTCTCAGGTTTTTAAAAAAAAAAACACACATTTGGCCCTGGGCCATGCAAAATAGAGGAAACAGCATTTAATTCAAGTAGTTTTTGCAAAAATAAATAAGAAAAAAACTCTGAAAGTGGGATGGCATCACAAATACAGTGAGTAATGACAGTGAAAAGCCCCTGATCAAAAGTGGATTAATAAGCAGCCAGCATTTTATGTCCCTCCATATTCGGAAGACCATCCCTCTCCCCTTCCACTATTACGAGACTAAGCCAAGCCACCGTCATCTCTTCCGGGCGAACGTTAGTCCTCTGTCTAATGTCTCTAGTTCTGTCCTGGGCCACCTGCTGCCTCTTCTCCGTAGAATAGTCAGAAGAATCTTTGCAAAATATAAACCAGGTGTTTTCTTGCATGCGCTTAAAATTCCTTATTGCACTGAGAATAAAATCCAAACTCTCTAATTGCATAATCTGGCCTCTGCCCACTTTTCTTAACTTGTCTTATACAATCTCATCTGCTCCACACCCCGGTAACTATGGCCTTCCTTCTGTGTTTACAATATGTCAACTGTGTTTGTATCAAGTATATTCGGATCTCACTCTGGTTGCTTCCTNTGCTGCCTCTTCTCCGTAGAATAGTCAGAAGAATCTTTGCAAAATATAAACCAGGTGTTTTCTTGCATGCGCTTAAAATTCCTTATTGCACTGAGAATAAAATCCAAACTCTCTAATTGCATAATCTGGCCTCTGCCCACTTTTCTTAACTTGTCTTATACAATCTCATCTGCTCCACACCCCGGTAACTATGGCCTTCCTTCTGTGTTTACAATATGTCAACTGTGTTTGTATCAAGTATATTCGGATCTCACTCTGGTTGCTTCCTGCCCACCCCCCATCTCCCCGCCCAGTGAGTGTGCAGTGCCTCCCAGGACTTTATAGGCTTCTAGTCACTCAGGTCTCAGCTCCCCTGTCAATTCTTCAAAGAGCTCTTCTCTAAACACACTAGCTCACGTTGTTCTCATTCTCTGAATAAGTAACTCTCCTGAAATGCGTGCGTGCATCTATTTGTTCACTCTAACAGAACGTGACCCACTGCCCTTCAGCTTGCATTCTCCTAAGTGGCAAGATTCTGTGGTGTTGAGATTGGGCTCAGAAGAGAGACGGGATTTGACCTTGGGCAAGTTACTTACATTGGGGCTTCCCTAGTGGCTCAGATGGTAAAGAGTCTGCCTGCCAATGTAGAAGATGAAAGAGATGCAGGTTTGATCCCTGGGTTGCGAAGATCCCCTGGAGAAAGGAATGGCACCCCACTCCAGTATTCTTGCCTGGAGAATCCCATGGACAGAGGAGCCTGGTGGGCTGCAATCCATAGGGTTGCCAAGTGTCAGACATGAAAGAGTGACTAACGCTTTCACTTTTTTTCAAGTTACTTTTATTAGGCATTTTTCTTGAACCTCAATTTTCTCATTTGTGAAACGGAAATAATATAGGAAATAACCTCATTTTGTTGTAAATGCATGTGTAAAAGCTATTGTAACCATCCCAGGCACACAGTGAGCACCATAAATGCTCGACCTCACTACTGCTGCTGTATTATTGTTCACAGCTGTGTTCCAACGCCTGGGACACTACTGGTTACACAGTTAACACTCAACAAATATTTGTTGAGTGACTGACTGAACAAATAGATGAATGAATAATGGAGTTGTCTATCAGACCCAATAATCTCATTTCAAGGTGAAAAATTTATCTAATTCTATTTCTCATGACCTAAATCAACTGCATTATTGACTTGGAGCCAAATGAGAAACCACTGTATGCATGCATTACAGAAAAACAAGTCTGACATTTCCTAAAATGTATGCAGGAAGCCAAAATATGCCCTAAACTGAAAACTCATAGGAATTCCAGAGAATGGAAGAAAATCTTCAGAATGTTCAGGTCCCAGGATCTGACTGGGGATAGCAGAGTGAGGCTCACTCAAATCAGAGTATGTTGTCAGAGTGGCCCAACATGGTTGGGAAGACCAAGCTGGCACTTCCAAGGACAGTTTGACTTGAGTGCCTCTCAGAGCATCTGTATCTTGGCCCTGTACACGGGTTTATGTTCATAATGGAGGGAAGGGATGAATAATCCATCCAACCAAGTCCACACTTATTTTTCCTTGCTCTCCTCAAGAATAAGCCTCCCTGCTCAGCACTGTTTCTATGTCCCCAAAGTCCCATTTATGACTTTACATTCCCAATAATCCTAGACACAAAAACAATCCAACCAAAAATAGACACCAGCATGACTTGCATTCTTCCATAAGCAAGATCCTGGAGACAAACCCCAGTCCAGCTCCCTTCAGGCCAGCTCCACCAGCAGCAGGAGCAAACTGAGTTCAAAACCTCAAAGTGAAAGTGGGGACAGATACATGCCTGTCACTGCAAAGACAGAAGCACACTGAATTATATCCTCATGAATAATTTTTTACATTACCTCTCTTCAATATCAGGCTTCCCTTGTAGCTCAGTTGGTAAAGAGTCTGCCTGCAATGCAGGAGACCAGGATTCAATCCCTGGGTCAGGAAGATCCCCTGGAGACAGAGATGGCGACCCACTCCTGTATTCTTGCCTGGAGAATCCCATGGACAGAGGAGCCTGGCAGACTACAGTCCATGGGGTTGTCAAGAGTCGGACACAACTTAGCAACTTAGCCACCACTCTTCAATATTTGGCCTTTCAAATCTTTTACTGAAAAAAAATTTGGTCCTAGAAAATTGGGGAAATAGCATTTAATTCAAATATTTGTAAAAATAAAGAAAAAAACTGAAAGCAGGATCCTATTACAAAATAATATAAGCTGCTTTCCATTGTAAACCCCCCAAGAAGGGGCAAAAATAAAGTTGAAATAACCTCAGGTTTGTGCCTATTTGAACATTCAGCTACCACAGAAACCTCATTAAGTTATATTTCAAAATCATTTCCAGTGTTTATTAGTAACTTTTTTTTTTACAAAAACATTTCTGTTGCTTTCAAACAGACACTGGATAACAATTCACTTCTACTGGAAACAGCACTGGGTGCAGCCTGGCCTCGCAATAACTCAGAGTTACAGTAATTTTAACAAAGGAGGGAGCCCTTGGCTAAGCCGGCTAGCTGCATTTCTAGCATATAACAGTGATGGTGGGAGAGGATGGCGCAGTTAACCGACAGCCCTGACGGATGATTACAAGCACACTATCATCTCTGCAGTTTCATTACTTGGATTAAAAGGAAGAGGCTTCAACTGCAGGGGGACCTGATTAAACTGAGCCTGAAAAATCACAGAGCCTTGACGGTCTTTCCCACAGCTCGCTCCATGACCACAAACAAATCACTCACTTCCTCTGCCCCACCCCAATTTCTCCTAACTGCAAAGAGGGCAAAATAACACAAATAAACTTCATAGCCAACCATGATCTTAACTGCACTGACTTTTGAATGCTCCATACATAACAGAACTAACAGGCAAAAAGATGCAACATTTTAAAGACTCCTTTTGCTCATATTTAAGGAACTACATAGGGCTTCCCAGGTGGCTCAGTGGTAATGAATCTACCTGCCAGTGCAGGAGAAACAGGAGACTCAGGGTTCAGTCACCGGATTAGGAAGATCCCCTGGAGAAGGAAACTGGCAACCAGCTCCAGCCTTCTTGCCTGGAGAATCTCATGGACAGAGGAGCCTGGCGGGCTACAGTTCATGGGGCCCCAAAGAGTCTGACATGACGGAGCATGCACGCGCATGCAAGAATCTGTGCAAGAATGATCATTGTTCTAATCTTAGCTCTACCACTAAAAAAACTGTATCAACTCAGGTGAGTATCTTAACCCAGCTGAGGCTTGCTTTGCTCCTTTCTGGGGAAAAAAAAAAATTAATTCCTACCCTTTCTTGCAGCTTTTGTGATAATCATATAAGATTATACATATAAAAGTACTTTAAAAAATATAAATTATTATGACAATGTACAAGCAGTAACAGGACCAACTAAAATTCCAAAGTGTACTTTGATCTCTCTCTTGATTGTGATGCTCTGTTTCTCTTCTCTGAACCACAAAATACCAGTACATGAAAAATGATTCTGCCCTTTAGAAACTGCCACTTCAAACCGGTAACCAAGAATGTGTATTTTCTCTTGCTTCCCACAAAATGCATGGCAAAAAATAGCTGCCTCTGGAGAATATGCAGTTATCAAAAATCAAAATGAAAATTCAAAGGAAAACAAAAGAAATAGCAACAGTTCCCGATGTAGGTAAGTAAGTTTTTGATAGCTCAGGACTAAGAACAACTGTCTGGAGGAGGAACATTCTAGCAGGCATTGTTCTCAGTAAACAAAAAAGCAGATGCCACCCCCACATTCTGTGAAATATTTATGACTACCACACACCCTTTTGGGGGAGCAAATTGATGACTCTTCCTCCCAACACAATCACCTGGGGTGTGCCAAGCCCAACCTCGATCCATCACGCTGACGTGATTTGTTTCACCTTATTCACACGCTGCCTCCCCTTCAATCCAACGTCCAAGATGGAAAGAGTGAAAAAGATGGAGGAGCCAAGGCATTTCTCATCATTTTTTTTTTTTTTTTTAATGCCAGAGTTATAGGGATTGGGGGTATTGCTGCTGGATACAGATGTATTTAATCTCCTTCCAACTGGCCAAACAAATGAGGGGTTATATTAATCCCATTTCAGTCAAGGGCCACCTACTCCATATTTACAACTCTGGGCATAATGCTGTGTCACAAAGTAATGTTCCCCTCTGCATAAGATTTAAAAATCAGAACACACTCTGCTTAAAACTGGATTAATGGTGGAAATTCATATTGACAATGGGTAGAAGTGACTGGAAAATCCCATGGACGGAGGAGCCTGGTGGGCCACAGTCCATGGGTCGCTAAGAGTCGGACATGACTGAGCAACTTCACTTTCACTTTTCACTTTCATGCATTGGAGAAGGAAATGGCAACCCACTCCAGTGTTCTTGCCTGGAGAATCCTAGGGACGGGGGAGCCTCATGGGCTACCGTCTATGGGATCGCACAGACTCGGACACGACTGAAACAACTTAGCAGCAGCAGCAGCAGGAATGAATATTGCCAAAACACACTTGAGCATACAGTCAAATTGAAATTAACTCTTTAGGTTAGAGAGAACTGGGTATTTATTCAGAAACATACATAGAGCATCTATTGAGTGCTAGACAATGCATTATGCAACTATGTTTCCTTCTCTTCCACCAAATGATTAAAATGCACCAGATCTTCCATGATTGAATCCCAAATTTCTCTCTCACTGCAAGCTCTTTGATTTTCTCTATTTCAACCATCTCAAAGTAGTCACTTTGCACGACTTGCATCCTCCTGCTTTTACTCAGACTGAACCCTCCTCTCACGATCCCTCTCTTCCTTCCTACCCAAGTCCTGCGCATTTTAAAGGACCCTGTTCACATACCACCTCCTCGTTGAGCTCTTCCTAGATGTTCCATCCCTGACTGTAACCAATCTCCCCTCTTTTTCTTTCTATTTCACATAACTTGTACACTTCATAATAATTCTTACCTCAATCTGATTTTTTCTAGACTTAGTCCCAAGAATACTTATATACATCATCAATTGATCATGTCCCTCTGGACAACAGCTGCCAGTCATGTCTTATTCAACTTTATTCACCTTCTACCCCTCGTAGGTAAAAGATGGTTATGATAAAAAAAAAAAAAAAAAGAAAAGGGAAGTGCACTGGTTCAATAGGATTCAGTTCAGTTCAGTTCAGTAGCTTAGTCGTGTCCACCTCTTTGTGACCCCATGAATCGCAGCACACCAGGCCTCCCTGTCCATCACCAACTCCCGGAGTTCACTTGTTCCCAAAGATACCACTCTTCTTCAGGCAGAATGCTATGGTATATTAATACCTTCCGTCAATTCTTCCTCAGGCTGATTACATTGTTTGATTATATTTCTGGGAAAGCACTAAGAAGGACTGGCAGATACCGTGTCGCCCACTCCTCATCATGCTAGGCACCATCGTGAAGAATTACCCTTGAGGGAGTCTGACCCTCAGAGCCATCTGCCCTGTCACAGGCATCTCCAGCAAGGAGAGACCCCACACCTCCCCCTCCTTATTCCCATCTCAGATAACTGCAACTGTCAGAAATCTTCTAGCTCAAAGATCTTCACACTTAGATATTTTTTCACCTTGTCAGTACAAGTGTTTGTTCATCAAAAGCAGTGGATACGTTGTTACAGTTTTTCATGTTTTGAATTTTCTGTTCCTCAGGGCAAAAAAAAAGGAGGGGACACACTCAGCCACCCAAATATGGACTCTGTACCAGTGTTTTCACTTTAGGATGTGTGGTTTACGTGCTGTGTGAAAAATCTATGCAATAAATTGAGAAGGGGAAACATGCTCACTAGTGACAGGAAAACTTAGATGCAAAGTGGACCCCCCAAAGCCAGTCATCTAGTGGTAGGCTTTGTGGCTGAAGAATTTTGTAAAAACAGGGAAATAATAAAGGAAAGGGGGAGACAGAAATTGAGAACTGTAACTGCAAAGGCAGAAAGATTGCAAAATATGTCCTTCTCGATATAACACTCCCAGCAGAGAGAGAATTAAACCTCAAATGTGAGAAAGTACTCTCAAACTATTTATTTTCATTCATCTAATAACCTACATTCTGTGATGTATTGGTGTCACAATGTAACTGAACATATACATGAGATTTTAAGAGGTAATAGAACTGCATACATTATAATCATAGACACAAGATCATCAGGCCAGAAAAGCTGGATTATGGTTCAAATGGTTTAAATTTTCAATATATTTTTTTTATTTATCAGAGATTGTGTTGCTTACAAACTGACTCCAAGGCAATCACAGGAATATATACATATTCAGTCTAAAGAAGAGGAGAAGTTGAAGACATTATGCTATTTACTTACGCACCAAAATAAACACAATTTTTAAAAATTATGAACAGCTCCCAGCTAAATATCAAATGCTAGTGTCCATAACGTGCTGTGCTTAGTCACTCAGTCATGTTCGACTCTTTGAGACTCCATGGACTGTAGCTTGCTAGGCTCCTCTGTCCATGGGGACTTTCCAGGCAAGAATAGTGGGGTGGGTTGCCGTGCTCTCTTCCAGGGGATCTTCCCAACCCAGGGATTAAAACCAGATCTCCCGCATTGCAGGCAGGCTCTTTACCATCTGAGCCACCACGGAAACCCAATGTCCATAATAGGCAATATCAATTCTTACATTAGTCCATAAGAGTCTTCTTTACCAAGTTACTGATTATTAAAGCTAAAAATATGTTGAATTAGGATGTGGTAAGTTTTTCTTCTTGTCTTGTTCAGAAGAAAATAATAAAATCCTTCCATTTCCATAGTTTTGAATTTCTATTACGTTTTCAATGACCCTGGAGTCATTCTTCCTTGGCCAGAATTCTGGCTCTGTTCCATAGAGGCTGTGTGTCTTTGGGCAAGTTACCTAGTTTCTCTGTGTCTGTTTTCCTATATATAAAATAAGGATTGAAATAACACATGGCTCTTCAGAATGTCATGAAAATCAACACAGTTAAGACATACAGACAGATCGCAATAGAGTCAAAAACACAATACAGACTCCGTAATGCTGGCAGATTTTGTGGGAGAAGCTGGGGATAGAGTAATGGAGTTCAGTGAATACTTTTCTGTTGTGACTTCGAATCCACTATATCTAAATTCTGAAGAAGGTACAGATACATTTTCTCACTGTTATTTCCCTTTCTAGATGGTAGGCAATGTAATATTTTAACCATAACTTATGCACCAAAGTATTCACATGTTATTTCCAAGAAAAGGAAGTAACTGCCTTATTATTCTCAAACTGTAACAAAATCAAGTCACACCTCCAACAACTTCTGTGTTATTGAGATGCTTATAACTCCCCATAACATAGAGATAATAAAAGATTCAAGATGGGTCCTAACCTTTAAGGTTGACATAGGAAAACAACAATGCCCTTTCGTCAACAGGTCCCTGGACGGCTCTGCATGACTGGCCCATGGGCCTGCAGAGCTGCTCCCAATTCTCGTCCTCACTATCTGCTATCATTATATGATATTGTTTTCAGATTTTCTTAATGCAGGAAATTTTTATTATATGAAATCTATAACCTATGATAAATGGTAGAATAAAATACTTGCCATGAAGAGAAAAAAGGAAGCATTTACATATATTTACTTTATAAGCTCATAAAGTTTAGCATTATTCACCTGTCATGTAAAAACACAAACAAAGCCCAATATCTTCCTAGTGATTACACTAACTGAGGTGTAAATTTCCATGAGGTCAACAAGATAAGGATATTGAATATAAAACAGCCACAGAAGACTGATACACTTTCCTTAAGGTTTTCTCTGTCAAATTGCTTGCAAATTACAAAAGTAATTTTGAAATTAAGATTCAGGTTGGAATGGAAAAGCAAATAAAGTAAAAGTTAATAATTACGCTCCAGCCGTCATCATTTTTCTCTCTTCCGATGGTATTACCAAGTTAAACAACTGTTAGAAGTATGTAGGCTTCCCTGGTGGCTCAGCGGTAAAGAATCCACCTGCCAATGCAGGTGCAGGCTTGGTCCCTGGTCGGGAAGATCCCCTGGAGCAGGAAATGGCAACCCACTCCAGTGTTCTTGCCTGGGAAATCCCATGGACAGAGGAGCCTGGCGGGCTAAGTCCATGGGGTCCAGAACAGAGTCAGACTTAGAGACTAAATAACAACAACAACAGAAGAAACGTGCTAGTTGTTTCACAAACATGAGCTCATAATACACGCACTCTTCTGAACCTGATTTTCCTCACCTAATAAGACATCATGGGTACCCGCCATGCTTAGACATAGATCTAAAATGTTATAGTTTAAGAAGTTATAATACTCTACATTATAGACATCCCACAAATTATTCCCCCATTTGTTAATATTCAGGCTTTTTTCCCCATAACTTTTTAGCAGAACAAAAAGGCTGGATCTTTGTATAATGATATTTTCAAATGAGGGATTGCTGAGTGAAGTAGAAGTTATACTTTCATTTTTAGTAAATTTTGCCATGTTACTCCTATCAGCAATGTATGAGTGTACTTGCTTCCTACCATCTTTACCAGAACTTAATGTTATTATTTCCTCTGATTTTTTTCTATCCAGATGGAAGAAAAAGACATCTTGTTTTCTTGTTTTTTTTTTTATTCTTATTTCCCAGTGTGAGGTTTTACTGTTGAGGCACTCTTATCATTGGATAAAAATTTATCATATTTCTCTAACTTAGAATTTCTTGACTACTACACTATTATTCTGGGCCAGATTTTTTGTTGTTGTTAAAGGCTGCCTTGTCAACATTGAAAGATATTGGTAGCCTGGCCTCTACCTACTATATGTCAGTAATACCATGATGCCTGTTAGTTACACCAAAATGTCTCCAGACATTTGCCAGAAACACCCCTAGTTGATAACCTCTGCTCTAAGTGTTTAAATTAGAAAGATTGCAATTTTTAAAATCTACTAATCAAATTTAATAACAACAAGATTACAGAAATCACCTCCAAGGTATTTTTTCAGGGTAGATAAATTTCAAAATCTGCTCAAAAATCTAAAAATATAAGTGAATATATGTCAAAGACATGACATGATGACCACATCCTTACACACACAATTAATTTAACACCAGCAAGACTGAGAGCAGAGCCTTCTGACAGACCAAAGAGAAGTTATTCAAAACCTGGGCATAATACCTACTTTAATTTCAAAGCCAATAGGCAGCTTTTTCTTCATTTCATTCCAACTCCCTGTTTATAACTTGTGAACAGGTAAAGATAAAAAGAGTTGTTAAATATTTAAATATCTATTCACTGCCAAAATCTCAAGTGAGGCTGTTTCTTTTGATTATTTCTTTTGATTATTACAGTATTTTGATTCACTTTGATTTCCTAATCCAAAATAGACAAATGATTTTCCTAGAACTTCCTATAATTGAGGAAAGACTTTCTCTTTTGTTAGGAACTCAGGTTCTAGTTTTGCCATTTTAATTCTCTTAGACCAAAGATACACATACTACTTTCCTTAAGAAAAAAAAAAGGGGGGGGATATTCTAATTGTTTTAATTACAGAGCAAATTTCCCCACCCTCAGAAGAGAAACATACCAAGAACAGAAAAAGCATAAGAAAACTTTACTTGAAATTCAGTGCTAAAAGTAAGACCTAATATCACAATTTGTTATCTTTACCTATTCTTACAAATAGGTTGAAAGCTGCCTATGTATAAAAGTGATGAAATGTGGCACAAAAAGACACACAGCAAATTCTCTGTGAAGAGACTGACCTTTAGCAATTTATTCCAGGAGTAATTTTCCAGGTTTAATTAGAAGTCAATATCCCTTTCTGATGAATTCATAAATGATAATAAAAAGGCACCAGCCAGTCCCACCAGGCTTCAAGGTTCCAATTCTCTATGACAGCAAAGGGGATGGTTTTAAAAAGGCAAGATGCCAGTCATGAGGTCTATGTGACTATTGACAGAATCCTGACGACAGCACTACAGTGAAGCAATCAACAAAGCAAAGAGCTGACCGGAACAGAAACGTGGAAGCCTGCCCTTCTTTGCAGGCCATGGGCTTTTGTGATAAAATCGCATGGCCTGACAAAATCTCCCTGGCCTGTCACATCACTGGCTTCCCGCACATGCCACGCTTATCGAAATCCATTTTTGAATTCTAGATTTGGGGAGTTTAAAGCTATTGATAAAGTTCACACTGAAAGAGAAAATTAAACTTTCTTACTTACGAGTATGCCCACCTTCTACTCTCATTCTCCAAAGAGAATTTTTTTTCCAACACCTAAAATATGTTAACTAAACAGTTTATGTCCTATGAGTTGATGAGTCAATTAGTAGTTTATATTATCATCACATTCCTGCTCATTACCAGCTCTTTCAGGAAGCTGTGTTTAATTATTAGAGTCCAGAAATGAAGGGAGAAACAACACTCCCAACTAATGCCACTGGTTTCCTATTATAAGCACTTTAAAAAAAAATCCTTATAAATCGCTAGATTAAATAACAAGCAATTGGTGGTGTTCTAATTACAGCACCTCTGGCAAAAACTCCAGTACACAGAAGTGAGTTGAATTATGGTTAATTTATTAATGGATTTGGAACAGCATATAATGAGGTTGTCGATATTGAATCCAATGAAATGTATTTAAATAATCGGATTTCAGAGTGTTTTAAAAATTAAGCTAACTTTTAGCTAAGAGAACTCAAAATCAAAAATGTGGAGAAAGGAAGTAATCAGGCCAGTCATGGCTGGCTAGCCCATAGAGGCACTTGAGACAATCACACAGCTTTGGGAAATCATCTACCCTACCAACTACCTCCTGTCGGCTACATTAGGACTTCTTACCTCTGCCCAGCACAATGGGCGAGCTGATGCAATCACTCTAAAGTGGTGGACCAGAAGGAGGAGGTCAGGCAGGCTCCTGGGGATTTAGACGTTTCCTTAAGTCGTGGGGAAGCGGTGAGGGCTGACTTTTGTAGCCAATGCTGTTTTCTTCCATTTCTAATATCTATAATCCAGCAGTAAGGAAAATATAATGTGCCTATTCTTGTGATGAAACCAAGTATAAAATAGGTTAATATTATTTGTTTCTAAGAAAAGTTTTCACTATAGGCATACCCTCTGTGGCCTATTTCTGAATGTTTAAATGGCTTCTTGATGTATTTTATTCATTAAAAGAAATAGTGATCTGTCAAAAAATTATATGTAACTTGCCCATCAAGTAAAGTCATGGAGAGAGAGGAACATTTACACTATTATTTTTTGTCAGTTCCAGATTTAAATAATTAATTAGGGCTTGAAGCCTGAATTTAATCTCACACAAGTCATTCTATGCCTCACTCCCCTATATGTTGTCTTTTGTAGGATTTATACAATTAGAAGAAATTAATTGTGTGATTATTTTTTAATGACTGTATACCTCCAAGAACACATAAATTCCTGAAGTCACAGATTTAGGGAATTAGTCAAAGTCTTAGTTTTAGCTTTACCGACAAGGCCAAAAACAGTGCCTGCACATAGCAGAAACTTGTAAAGCTCCTATTCTCCATTCAAGAGACAAAGATTGGCAGAATGTATGAAAACGATCCTACTATATGCTGGCTACAGAAGACTCACTTAAGATCAAAAGACACAAACAGATTGAACATGGAAAAAGAGATTTCATGCAAATAGTAACCAAAAGAGAACAGGTGTAGCTAAATTCTAATATGGGAGAAACAGACTTTAAAACAACAACTACAAAAGGTTACAAGAGACAAGACAGTATATATAATAAAAGGCTGAATACAGCAAGAAGATAGAATAATTAGAAACCTGGTGGCTCAGACAGTAAAGAATCCATTTTCAATGCGGAAGACCCGGGTTCAATTCCTGGGTCAGGAAGAGCCCCTGGAAAAGAGAATGGCTACCTTCCTTGCCATTCTGGAGGCAAGGCACTCCAGTATTCTTGCTTGGAGAATTTCACAAACAGAGGAGCCCAGTGGGCTACAGTCCATGAGGTCACAAGGAGTCAGACACAACTGAGTGACTAGCACTTTCAATTTCATGCACTTAATGACAGATCGTCAAAATATATAAAGCAAAAACCAACAGAATTGAAGGGGAAAATAGACAGTTCTATACTAATAGCTGGAGACTTCAGTACACCACTCAAGATAATGAACAGAACCACCAGATGGTAAACAAGTAAGGTAAGAGAGAAATTACACAATACAATAAACCAACTAGATCAAACAGGCATACACAGACCTACTCAACAAAAGCAGAATACACAGGCTTTCCAAGTGGACATGAGTCATTTTCCAAGATAGACCAAATGTCAGCCCATAAGTAAAATCTCAATAGACAGTAAAATGTTTCTGGACCCAGTTTCCAATATGTGGGTGTGGTCTCCCACACAATCAATTATTGGACACCAGTTCCATTCAGTTCTGAAGCTCCCTACCTGAAGACAATATCAGATCCCACAAGCTAAGGGCTCAGTCCTGTAGACAGTCCCTCACCCCATTTTATTTTTCTTAATTGGAATGTAGTTGCTTTACACTGCTGTGTCTGTTTCTACTGTATAGTTAAGTGAATCAACCACACACACACACACATACACATCCTCTTCCTTAGATTTCTTTCCCATTTAGGTTCCTGGTGCTATAGCAGTGGTTCTCATTAGTTATCTATTTTATACACAGTACTGTATATATGTCGATCCCAATCTCCCAGTCTATCCCATCCCCTCTTCCTTCCTTGGTATCCGTAAGTTTCTTCTCTGTGTCTTCATCTCTATTTCTGCTTTGCAAAGAAGTTCACCTGTACCGTTTTCCTGGATTCCACATATATGCACCCCGCTCCACCTTATACGCCAACGGAAAGGACAGATTGCCACCTGTGCTTCTGACCACCCGGCTGAGGATCTGAGGTGCCAACGACCCTCTTGTTGGGTTTGATTAATTTATTAGGGTGACTCACAGAATGCACATTTTACTTACTAGATTATAACTTTAATATGATAGAATATAACTCAGAACTATAGCCAGACAAGCAAGATGCGCAGGGCAAAGTAAGGGGAAAGGCATGGAGCTTCCCACAAGAGCGCCACTCTCCCTTAAATTTCTACATTGAGATAGGCAAAGATCTATTTGAAACCAGGAAGCACTAACTATAAATTTTAAAAGAAAGACATAACGGACATCATGAAAACTAAAACCTTCTATTCATCAAAGGATACATTATGAAAATCTATAACCAAATTACAGGTGAGCATTATGGAGCATTTTGGTGTCCTGACACCAAAACTAGATAAAAACTTTTTTAAAAGACTAATATTCTTCTCTTATGATCAAAAAAAGCAAAAATAGTTATCAAATATTAGCAAAAAAATAACCCAATTAAAGTAGGCAAAAATCTTAAGCAGGAACATTTTAAAAGAAACTATATGAATGGGTAATGAACACATGAAAAAGCACTGAACGTTATTAGCCATCAGGAAAACAGAAACTAAAATCATAATGAAATCTCCTTGAATGTCTGGTAAGTACTCCAGCTTAACATATCTACAAAGTACCAATTCCTGTTCTTCCCTCCTTTAAACTCTCTCTCCTCTGTGTGTGCATGAGTGTTAGTTTCTCAGTCATGTCCGACTCTTTGCAACCCCAGGGACTGCAGCCTGTCAGGCTCCTCATCCATGGAATTCTCCAGGCAAGAATACTGGAGTGGGTTGCCATGCCCTCCTCCAGGGGAGCTTCTCAACCCAGGGATCAAACCTGGCTCTCCTGCATTGCAGGCAGATTCTTTACCATCTCAGGCACCAGGGAAGCCCTCTGTAGCCTCTCAGTTCAGTTCAGTCGCTCAGTCGTGTCCAACTCTTTGCCACCCTATGAACCACAGCACGCCAGGGATCCCTGTCCATCACCAGCTCCTGGAGTCCACCCAAAACCATGTCCATTGAGTTGGTGATGCTATCCAACCATCTCATCCTCTGTCATCCCCTTCTCCTCCTGTCTTCAATCTTTCCCAACATCAGGGTCTTTTCAAATGAGTAAGCTGTTTGCATCAGGTGGCCAAAGTGCTGGAGTTTCAGCTTCAACATCAGTCCTTCTCATGAACACCCAGGACTGATCTCCTTTAGGATGGACTGGTTGGATCTCCTTGTAGTCCAAGGGACTCACAAGACTCTTCTCCAACACCCCACAGTTCAAAAGCATCAATTCTTCAGTGCTCAGCTTTCGTTATAGTCTAACTCACATCCATACATGACCACTGGAAAAACCATAGCCTTGACTAGACGGACCTTTGTTGACAAAGTAATGTCTTTGCTTTTTAATATGCTGTCTAGGTTGGTCATAACTTTCCTTCCAAGTAGCAAGTGTCTTTTAATTTCATGGCTGCAATCACCATCTGCAGTGATTTTGGAGCCCAGAAAAATAGTCAACCACTGTTTCCACTGTTTCCCCATCTATTTGCCATGAGATGATGGAACCAGACACCATGATCTTCATTTTCTGAATGTTAAGCTTTAAGCCAACTTTTTCACTCTCCTCAACCTCTAGATCTCCCTAATCCAGTATGGGCTCCAGCTCTTGGTTTCACAAGTGATCAGTTACTCAGGTCATAATGCTTAGGAGTCATCCTTGATTCCTCATTGTCCTTCTACACTTTCTCCACTCTCAGCCAGTCTATTTGCAAGCCCTGCCAGTTTTCATTCCAAGATACATCCCAAGTGCAGCATGGGTGCTATAGCGGTGAACACAGCTCCCTTCCACAATAGACCCTGATTCTTCCCAAATGTTCCTGCTCCATGTCTTGGTCCAAGCCACCATCTTCTTTTGCCAGAATTACTGTTGTGTGCTGAGTCACTCGGTCATGTCTGACTGTTTATAACCCCATGGACAGTAGCCTACCAGGCTCCTCTGTCCATGGGGATTCTCCAGGCAAGAATACTGGAGTGGGTTACTATGCCCTCTTCCAGGGGGTCTTCCCAACCCAGGGATGGAACCCAGGT
Organism: Aepyceros melampus; assembly: GCA_006408695.1. Taxonomy (NCBI): domain Eukaryota; kingdom Metazoa; phylum Chordata; class Mammalia; order Artiodactyla; family Bovidae; genus Aepyceros; species Aepyceros melampus. Next base: position 142,774 of record SJXQ01004877.1, on the reverse strand, counting down.
CTTCTTCATTTCAGGCAGATTCTTTACCATCTGAGTCACCACAGAAGCCCAAGAATACTGGAGTGGATAGTCTATCCTTTCTCCAGGGGATCTTCCCAACCCAAGAATCGAACCCGGATCTCCTGTATCACAGGCAGATTCTTTACAAGCTAAGCAGTCAGGGAAGTCAGAATTACTGCTACCGCCTCCTAACTGAACACCTTGCTATATATTTGTCCTGAATGCATTCAATAGTGTGAGTCAAACTCTTTCCCACTATTCTTAAAATTCCTCAGTGGTTCCCTTGGCACCTAGAATAAAATCCTACTTCCTTGGCAATGTCTAAAGAGCTCCACAACACATGTCCCCTGCCTGCTCTGTCATGGTTACAATCCATCCCTGTCCTCCCGGTCACCCAGCTGTGAGATCTAGCCAACCTCTTTTCTGCTCCTTGTGTCTGCCATACCTAACTTTCCAGCTCTGGGCCTTCACTCTTGAGATTCCTCTCTTTGCAGCACTCACCCACCTCACTCCTCCACTTATCCCTCTTGTTTCAACTCCAATATCACGTCCCACTTATCTAGAGATTCTTAACTATTCAATCCTCTCTCCTGTCTCCTCCACTGAAATATAAATTCCATGAGGCAGGGGCCTCCACTGAAAGTAAAAATTTGTATTTGAAATATAAATTCCAAAGTCTTTTTCACTTCGATAAAGTCCAGGACAGAGCACTAGGTTAGGTACATGGTAAGCCCTCCATAAACGCCTGCTGAGTGACTAAATACACGGGTAATTTAAAATTAACAAGCAGTAGTGTCCCGGTTTCCTGAACATTTAGAATTTGTTTGGCTACATTTTCTAGTTTGTATTTTTCCAGTTGCATCAGTCCTGACTTACTTCACATTTCAAACTTCTCTAAGTGTATTCACTCTACAGCAGTACTCTCACTGGTGTTTTCAACACCTCTTAATTTAGGATCATCTGTAGATTTCATTAATTTATTGTTTACTGACTATTGAAGATCATTAATGAGATGTTAAATAAGAAGAAAGCAACATCATTCCCTATGTGTTGCAGCAGAATTGCTAATCACTTAACAAATACTGAAAAAGGGCAGTTAAAAAAAGTTTTCCTGCATTTATAGACTGTACTGAAAATATTAAGCAAAATATATTTTATTCAAGTCATTGAGTTATTCCTTCCTTCATTCATACAAATATTCATTCAAAACCTTCATTTAAGCAGTAAGGTCATGGAGAAAGGGAGAAGAAAACAAATTAATGAGTTTACAAGGAGCTAGCTATCCAGTCTGTCATTAGACTGACTCATTAGAAAAGACCCTGATGCTGGGAAAGGTTGAAGGTAGGAGGAGAAGGGTACAGCAGAGAATGAGAAGGTTGGATGGCATCACTGACTCAATGGACATGAGTTTGAGCAAGCTCTGGGAGTTGGTGATGGACAGGGAAGCCTGGCATGCTGCAATCTGTGAGGATGCAGTCAGACAACGATTGAGTGGCTGAACTGAACTGATCCAGTCTGTTGGTTCTGTTATGGAGATACAGTAGGTCCTCATTACTCACCAGTTCTGTATCTGTAAATTCCTCGTTCTCTAAAACATATTTGTAACCCCAAAATCAATACTCTTGGTGCTTTCATGGTCTTTCACAGGCATGTACAGGGCAGTGAAAATATTGAGTTTCCTGGTGTGCATGTTCTCAGCAACAGTCTGAGACAGGACTCTCAGACTTCTTGCTTCCACGCCACACTGCCAACAACTGTTCTTTTTATGGTCAATTTAGTGCCACATTTTTCACATTTGTGTTCTTTCATTGGTGAGTCTGATGTTTAAAATGTCCCCTAAGTGTAGTGCTATAGTGCTGTCTAGTGATCCTAAGCGCAGAAGGCTGTGATGAGCCTTGTGGAGAAAATAAGTGTGTCAGACAAGCTTCATTTAGGCATGAGTTATAGGGTTGTTGGCTGTGAGTTCAATGCTAATAAACCAACAATATATAAACAATATATTATAAAAGGTGTCTTTAGACAGAAACACTTATAAACAAGGTTGGTATCAACTGGTTAGTGAAAGCGTTGTGACCACATGCTCTCAGGAACCCAACCCTGTTCCTCCCCCAGGACCAATGGTTCAGTATTTGCTAACTCAGTGTTTGAAGCACCTGGAAGAATTGTAGTAAAGGAATTGAAGCACAAAGGAAGAATTGTAAGTAAACATTTTAAAAGTTAAAAGTTCATATGGCTACCAGAGAGGAAAACTAGGGGAAAGAGACAGTTAGGGAGTTTGGGATTGACAGGTACACACTGCTATATTTTAAATGGATAATCAACAAAGACCTATTGTATAGTCCAGGAAATTCTGCTTAATGTTATGTAGCAGCCTGGATGGGAGGGGAGTTTGGAGGAGAATGGATACGTGTATACGTATGGTTGAGTCCCTTTGTTGTCCACCTGAAACCATCAGAACATTGTTACATTGGCTATACTCCAATATAAAATTAAAAAGTTAAAAAAATTAGAAGTTCAAAATGGGGGTGGAGGTGTAGACAATGAGGTGTGCAATGAAGACAGAAGGGCATTCGAGGCAAAAAAACACAACAGGTACAGACAAAGACAGGGGTCAACGATCTACAGCCTCAAGGTCAAATCCAGCCCCCATATACTTTTGTAAATAGCTTTTTTAATATTTTAGCTTTATTTTCTTTAAGATTTATTTACTTGCTTTTGACTGTGCTGGGTCTTCATTGCTGCAGGGGCTGCTCTTTGTCGCAGTGCAGAGTCTTCTTATTGTGGTGGAACCTCTTGGGCACATGGGCTCCAGGCACACTGGCTTCAGTAGCTGCAGAGCCCTGGTTTAGCAGCTCTGCAGCACATGGGATCTTCCTGGATCAGGGACTGAACTCATGACCTGTGCATTGGCAGTCAGATTCTTAACCACTAGACCACTAGGAAAACCCCTAAATAAAGTTTTATTGGAACACAGCCATGTCCATTTGTTTATTTACTGTCTATGTCTGTTTCTAGCTCCTGGCTTAGAGGCAGGAGAGGCACAGAGCATTTAGAAAAAGAAAGTGATTTGTAGCAAATCGTTCATGTGGCAGAGAGACAGTAAATGAAGACAAACAGTTGGCAGGAGTCTGATGATAAGTAGCCTAAGGGAAGGCAAAAGGCCTACACAGGGACATGCATGTTATACGCACTGCAGACTAGAGAGGGGAGAGACTTGAGGCTGTGAGACCAGCTGAGGGGCTGTGGAAATAGTCCAGGTGAGAAAAGATGGGTACTAGAGAGAAAGGGGAGCAATCTGAAACCCTTTTAAGGAGACAGAAGTCATTATAGTTTTGTGAACATTTTGACTTGGCCAATACAGTATACTTACACATATATATGGAATTTAGAAAGATGGTAATGATAAACCTGTACACAAGACAGCAAAAGAGACACAGATGTATAGAACAGCCTTTTGGACTCTGTGGGAGAGGGAGAGGGTGGGATGATTTGGCAGAGTGGCAGTGTAACATGTATGATATCATAAGTGAAACGAATCGCCGATCTAGGTTCGATGCAGGATGCAGGATGCTTGGGACTGAGGCACGGGGATAATCCAGAGAGAAGGTGTGGGGCGGGAGGGGGGAGTGGGGGTCAGGATTGGGAGTTCATGTACACTCGTGGCTGATTCATGTTGATGTATAGCAAAATGAATACAGTATTGTAAAGCAAAACAAACTAAAAAATAAAAATTAATTAAAAAAAGAAAAAGAGGGAGGAACACAATGATTCCTGACTCTGAATGTGATAAAGCAGTGAATGATGGTGCCATCTTCCAAGATGTCCAAGATTCGAGAAGAGCAGCTTTGAGGGAGAGGAAGAACAGGATTTTGGTCTTGGACACTCTGAACTTGAGATACACTGAGAGATCCAAATGTAGATCTAATTTAATCTTTCCATTTTCAAAGATGTGAGGTTCAGGCTGTTTAAATATCTTGCCAAGTGAGCAACTGGATACACAGACCTATAGAAATGGGGAGAGACATTTGCACTGAATAAACAGCTTTGGAAGTCATCAAATAATAATGAAAACTCTGTAGTTAGCTTGCTTAAGAAAAGCACAAATGATGAGAGACACAGGGCAAGAGGAGGGATGAAAGAATTGAGCCAATAGAGGACACAAGCCAGGCACGAGTGGAGTAAGATGTTGCCAAGAGTTTGCAACAGTGGTTAAACATAGAAAGAAGAGCTGATACCCGGAGCATAACCTGGACTTGAATCCTTATCTGGTATGGGTGAGTCAAACTCTACACATTTATGTCTTCTAAATCCTCTTTAATCTTAACTAAAGACAGCTAAACCTACTCCACGACTTGACACCAGAAAAAAGATAGCTCTGCAAGCTCACACTCCTTGAGCCCAAATTCAAGGCCCACCAAAGCTACTTGGAGTGTTAGCGCACTGTCGGAGAGGGCAGAGAGGAAGTACCAAAACACAGCTTGTGTTACTACTGCTCGGTGCTAAGTGACCAAGTAGGAATTAATATCTCTGTTTCAAAGATACGGGGTAACTGAAATATTTTATTGAACCCTTGTTGTGTATCAGGCACAGCACTGGGTACAATCAAAGAACATTTAAGCTGAGGGGTTCTTGGGGTACATCTGCTTTAGGCTTAAATACTGTGCTCCTCAGAGTGCTGGGCCATGTTTCCTGGGTGCCAGACCCCATCCTTTGTGGCAGAGCACAGCGATCTGCTTACCAAACCCATTGCTCTTGTTTGTTCTGAGTACAGAGGAAGCTCACGTTTCCCAGCCCCCCTTGAAGTCAGCTGTGACAGAACTGATGCCCCTACTTTCAGGCCTGGACTGTAAACAATCTCCCATGGGTAATCCTCTCTCTCTTTTCCCATTTTCTAGTTGGGTCAAAACCTAGCGCTGCCTTGGCATCCCATGTTGAAGGTGTCAGAGACTCTATCTGCTGAGTATTCATCCAGAGAGAGATATAACCCCTCAAACTCTACTCTCAGATATAAACTGACTTTATGTGAGTAGAAAATAAACTATTTTGTTGCATTACTAAGATTCAGGGTCATTTATTTCATTACTAGTGTTAATATCTTAAGTAACCACTTTTCCAATCTAAATAACACAGCATGTACCATTTTTACATAAAGGGTTTTACATGTGTTTAAAGACAGAAAAGATTCCACTATTAATAATGATAGAAAACTATGGATATAACTTAACCTTTCCATTTTAAAAGATGTAGTAAGGTGCAGGCTGTTTAAATATCTTGCCAAGGCAGCCCACTAAATCCCTAAATATTGGCTTAGGGAGAAGTTCCCCCATGAACTCAATGGTGCATATGGTGTCATTTGATCTAAACACTAAGAGACACTAAATTGAAGTGAAATATAATGATTGCTTAATTGATCTACCTAACCCTGCTAGAAGCAGAAGCAAAAAAAAACCCCAAAAAACAAAAACTGGCCTGATAAGTGAATGTTTCAGCCTTCTTCCCTTAACATCTTTTAGGTACTTATGTTCTTCTTAGCTTCTTTTCTGAGCTTCATCATAAACTCTGCAAAATGAATTTTTTATTTTTGTCTTTGAAGATTTATTTCAAAAAAATTAAGTAGTCACTGGAAAGCAGCTGAACTCAATATTCAAGAGACATCCTATCAAATGCCAACAAATATGCTCTAAGCATCAGTCTGTGTCCTTAGGAGGTGAAGATGAATGATCTGACCGTCAAAGAGTTCCCAGCCTGGGAGGTGAAACAGACACATAACCAAAACCCTGCAAAATAGTGAGGAGTTAACAGATATGTAAAAACTACAGGAATACCAAAGGAAGAGGCATGGCTATTTGATATTCCATAGGTTTCACATCATTTAATATCCTAGAGGGTCTTATTTATTGCAAAGATTATTTATCAACAGCTAGGAATAAGACCCAAGAGAATAGTAACAAGACTGTTCTTTACCACCACCAGTCAGCACCTTCATACTGATTGTGACCACTATTACTGATGAATTTTTACTTTTAATCATAAAAAAGTAAAGACTGCATAAAGTGCTTCACCATGGAATACAAGAGAAGATCAGAACTTTGGGGTTACAATACTTGGGGATTCTACTAGTTCCTATTGCACCAGAGAGATGTGATGAATTTCTGTACTGTGTCTATCATTGGGAGGGAAAATAATAATAGAATTTGAGAGACAGAAAGGACCTTAGAGAGCATCAAATCCAACAAGATGAATAAACTTTTCTTTTCCATTGCCAATAAGCTGGCAAAATCGGATGAATACAACTCTTTTGAGTTATAGGTGGTCTGATGAATTGAGACGGCCATGGTTCAGCTGAAAACACTAGAATTTCTCCACACCACAAAAAATAAACTTTTTTTTTGTAACCAGTCAATTTAAGTTAGGTAGTTTTCATCACTTCTATAAATATACTGTCAACGTGGGAACAAAAACAATGCCTCCAGAAAGAGAAATGGATGAAATTTTACTTAGTTTCCCTTTGAGATTTTAACAGAAAATCTTGCAATTCCTTATACATTTTTTTCAAAAAGCAATTGTTTTTGAAAATGACTGTAGCCTATTTTCAAGAAGGTACTGTGAAACACACTTAAGACACAGGATTTCTCAGTGGTTGATAATCTTTGTCTAATAAATCAGATACCAATCAGATTTTTAAAAAAAATTCTACCTTCAACAACAATTTTGAGGCCATGGTTCCAGATGTCCTTGCCCCAGCATGCACCATCAGTCCCCAAGGCTCTGCTTCTCCTTTGCATGGGAAATTATCCTGGTCTCTATCATTCTTTTAATCTAACTCATTTTTTCAAATACATTTCACTCTCAAGGAAAGGAATTTTTTACAGGCTAAGTGGGATTCTTTGGTAGTGGTTTAGTTGCTAAGTCATGTTTAACTCTTGCGACCCCATGGACTGTAGCTCACCAGGCTCCTCTGCCCATGGGATTCTCCAGGCAAGAATACTGGAGTGAGTTGCCATTCTTTTCTCCAGGGAATCTTCACGACCCAGGAAATGAATCCAGGTCTCCTGCATTGCAGGCGGATTCTTTACCAACCGAGCTATGAGGGAAGCCCCAGATGTTCTCAAACCTGGCTCCACATCGTAACTATCAGAAGGGGATTTTAAAAAATAGAGCTTACCAAATTCCACCCCCACCCCAAGCTACTGATCAAATAGGTCATGGGTGGGACCTGGGAACATGGAATTTTTTTTAATCTTTAAGCTCTTCAGGTGTATCTAACCGGTTTGGGTTCCAACAATCCAAATTATCAAATCTTTTAACAGCAAAAATTTTATCTGCTTCCTTATCTATGGGATGCAAAGTTCAAGAGGACATAATTTACAGAAGAAAAAACTTTTTGCTTTATTATATCAAAAATAACTAACAGGACTCAGATTACAATTGTCTCCTAAGAAATAATATATCCAGGATAAATAATGCAAAAGCAAATGTTTTATTACCTCAAAACTCATCTCTGACATACTGTTGTAATTTAGTAGTTAACAGTACTTGACAAAACTGGGAACTGAATGAATTCATTTAGATTATATTTGGTTGCATCAGCAGTCTTTGTTGTTGCTGTTGTTCTTTTTTTAATGACGACCATTTGCCTCCCATAGCAGGCATGAGAAGGCAATGGCACCCCACTCCAGTACTCTTGCCTGGAAAATCCCATAGATGGAGGAGCCGGAAGGCTGCAGTCCATGGGGTCGCTAAGAGTCAGGCACGACTGAGCGACTTCACTTTCAATTTTCACTTTCATGCATTGGAGAAGGAAATGGCAACCCACTCCAGTGTTCTTGCCTGGAGAATCCCAGGGACGGGGGAGCCTGGTGGGTTGCCGTCTATGGGGTCGCACAGAGTCGGACACGACTGAAGCGATTTAGCAGCAGCAGCAGCAGGCATGATGGTGGCTTTCTATCCTTCTAAGTGGAGGCTACTGCTTATTTTAGTTTTGGTACATTGTGCTATCTTTCCGGCCATACACAATTACAAATTACCCTAAAAGTTGCTTTCATAACTAGAGCTCCAAGGGGGATTCAACAAGATTTCTGTATGTAATTACCCAATTGGAAGTTAGCCAGATTCTCAGGACTGCAGCCCTCACCCTTGTGAACAGAACTCTTTGATTTTTAGTAATCACACCCAGTCAGCCACCTGGTATTTAGAAATCCTTAGAAAGCAACTTAATACTCCATGAAAAACATGGGGGCAGATCACAAGAGGAGTAGTGTTTTCACAGGGTTACCTATGGGGGGTAGGTCCTGCAAGCTGATAATATAGCCAACTGCTATTCAAAGTCATCTCTTTTTTTTGCATTCCAGGTGTTTAATAATTGAGTTCTGGCACAAATGCATGTTTCTTTGAATTTTCTCAAAATTCACTTTTCTGAGAAATTCCACACCTTTCTCATGGCTTTATTCTTACCTGTTATGTGTGTTATTTTCCTTTCTTTTCAGTGACAATGTTGTTAACAATACAACTATCTGTGAGCATGAGAATGACCCAAGATGTCAAAATGTCCTCTAATGATTTTTCACATTGAATGCATTTGATTAGTTGCAAGGGGCAACTATCGACACTGCTTGCTGTCATCTGCCACTCCATTTTCTAAATTCACAGAATGAGTCTCGCCTCTCTTTACTCTGGCCACCGTATCAGAACTGGGAGATCCGGTGCTGTTTCAAGTCTCTGAGCCATGTGGTTCAGTGGTTTTCAGTTTAGATATTAAGGCATCATGTTATCATAAAAAGTAAAGATCCTTCAACAAAACTCTTCTTCTCAAAGTTGTCCCAAACCAGACCTGAACAGGTCTCACCTGGCAGGCTTCCTTTCCTTTTTCTAGAGGCTTCCCAGGAGACCCTGGCAGTTAAAAATTTTAACTCTAGAGGCACCCACAAGGTTCAGATCCTGACTTAGCCACATACAAGCTGTGTGTCCTCAGACAACTTGCTTCGCTTAGCGTCTCTGTACCTCCATTGTCTTACCAGAAGCATGAAGTTACTCTAAGTACTTAACACAGTTAGTTGTAGGGAGGATTAAGTGGGTTTGTAATGTTACATATACTCTGTTATTATCCTTCTAGTTCCTTCTGTTGTATGAAAGTTTCCCTCACTGCTCCAGGTCACATCTACTTCCCTAAAGCATTCTATGCCATTTAATGAGTAAGCACACATTTGACACTTAATATATATGTCAGTACATGCTGCTCTACATATTATATTATAATATCTCCAAGAGATTGAGGAGCTGGATTCCTAGACTTCTGTATGGAACACAGTGCTGTGACCCACTTTATTCATATATATATATATATAAAACCATTTTTTGGTGAAACTGAGACTACAAAATGCTAAAAGGGAGATTATTCAGGAAAAATGGGAAATTCTTAAAAAAAAAAAAAGTAATTCTGACATCCAATTGCAAATAAATCTCATCAAGAAAAGAAAAGAAAAAGAAGTACCGAAAGAAGCCAATTCTCCGAGACACTCAGGTTTTAAAATGGAAATATTCTAAAGATGCTAAGAAGGGCTCTTAACCAGATGAAAGAGGCATGGACTTATAAGAATTGTGTCAGAAAGGCAAAAGCCCCAAGTGAACTGAGGCTTGATGAGAAAAACGTGAGGGACAACAAAGAAAGCTTTTACAGTTGTATTCAGAACATGAAGTTGACAGGGCTAAGCAGCTTTCGGCCTTGAGCTGGTGGTCTAAGTCGATGGATAACCGAAAGGA
>SJXQ01004877.1:94157-132516 GCA_006408695.1 Aepyceros melampus | reverse complement strand
TCCGGGTCGGGGGAGCAGATTTCTAGCCCTAAAGGGATGGAGCACAGATCAGTAAAAGAGAACACCAGGAGGGAGTTAAAGAGCTCTGAGATCAAAGGCAAAGAACAGAGGCAGGTAGCCTGGTGGTGAAATAATATGAGCCTTGGGTTTGAACTTGGTTCTGACAGTCACTAGCTGTGTAACCTTGGGCAAGTTACTTAGCTCGCTGACACAACCTCTTGATCTGTAAAGCAGAGATAAAATGCTTTTTTCAAAGGAGAAATTTGTAAGGCTATTTAAACACAATATGTTAAACATTTAACCCAGTAGAGGGTCTGAATAAATTACAGTAGTGGCTGTTGTCTTTAAAATAAGATTTATATTAGTGCTATAGTAAAGGGCATCCAGATTCTGTTCAGGGGCTCAGGTCTGCTGTCCTGCGTGAATTATACCCCAAGGGACCAAGAGAGATTCCCAAGGGGATTGATCAACCTCCACAAGGTAGAATCTGAAGAATCAGAGAAACTCCAGTATCCTCAGACAGGAGGCCAGCAAATGCACTTTGAATTTTCAAATGAGATAAGGAGAAAGTTGGAATGCATGAACAGATGAGCTGACTGGGATGGTTGAAAACACCTAGAAAAGCAATATTGATAGCTAAGATGGACAACAAAATAGTCATGACTGGCTGACTTCATTTCTGGTCCCCTCCTCCAACACACACACACACTGTTTTTATTCTAAATCCAGTACATAGACTAGGAGATAATGACAGAGAGCTCCCTTAGCATAGAGAAACCTTCTCTATGTGCCTGGCACCTAGTACCAGGCACTCGATGTTTGCTGATTGAATGAGTGGATGAATAAATCAACAAATGAATAAATCAACAAATAAATAAATGAAAGAGGATATGGGAAATGGTAACCCACTCCAGTGTTCTTGCCTGGAGAATCCCAGGGACAGGAGTGCCTGGTAGGCTGTCATCTATGGAGTCGCACAGAGTCAGACACAACTGAAGCGACTTAGCATCAGATGCCAACTATATCTATATTTCCATAAAATGTACAACAGGATGCCATAATATGTTGTGGTGGAACAGAAAGAAGACAGTGCCCTGAGGGAGGTTCAGAATTGAACAAAACCTGATACCCAAAAGGTACTGATTAACCAATTCATGACAATCAAATAAGCAGCCTGCTTTCAGATCTCACAGCTCTCTCCATGGCTCTGTGCTTTCACTGTGTCTTTAAAATCGATTACCAGGAGGAATGTATGGAAGACATATTCAGCAATTTTACTAACAACTTGGATTTAGGAAAGTGAAAGTGTTAGTTGCTCAGTCGTGCATCCAACTCTGGGACCCTATGAACTGTAGTCTGCCAGACTGTGCTGTCCCTGGGATTCTCCGAGCAAGAATACTGGCGTGGGTTGCCATTCCCTTCTCCAAGGGATCTTCCCGACCCAGTGGTGGATCCCGGATGTCCCACCCTGCAGGCAGATTCTTTACCATCGGAGGCACACAGGATTTAGGAAGGCCAGTGAATATATCAGAAACTAGAATTAGTAAATCGCATGGGTGGAGGAGCCTGGTAGGCTGCAGTCCATGGGGTCATGAACAGTCTGACACGACTGAGCGACTTCACTTTCACTTTTCACTTTCATGCATTGGAGATGGAAATAGCAACCCACTCTGGTGTTCTTGCCTGGAGAATCCCAGGGACGAGGGGGCCTGGTGGGCTGCAGTCTATGGGGTCACACAGAGTTGTACATGACTGAAGCGACTTAGCAGCAGCAGCAGAATTAGTATTTAAACATATCTAATGGCCTGGGACAATGGAAAAGATCTCAGAGGATGAACTGTTTGAACATAATGACTCATATCTGACTACTACATTAAATTATACAAAGAGCCTCCATAAACCTTATTTGGTGTAGTCCTCACAATAGAGCTGTAGTGGATTGAATGGTGGCTCCCCAAAAGATCTGCCCACCCAGAACACATGGATGTGACTTCATTAGGAAAAGAGGGCCTTTACAGGTGGAATTGTTAAGATCAAGTTGCGATAAGATCATCTTGGACTAGGATGAATGCTAAAGCCAATGACATGGTTGTTTGAAAAGAAGGAGATAAGACACAGAGATGGTGATGGACGGTGGGGACAAAGATGGAGAGATGCCTCTATAAGCCAAGGGACACTGAGGGCTGCCAGCAGCCACCAGAAGCCAGGAGAGAGATAGGTAAAGGATTCTCCCTCAAAGACTCCCCTGATGGTCCAGTGGTTAAGAATCCCCCTGCCAATGCAGGGGACATAGGCTGATTCCTGGTCCAAGAAGATCCCACATGCCAAGGAGCAACTAAGCCTGTGTGCTACAAATACTGAGGCCATGAACTGAAACTACTGAAGTCTGCATGCCCTAGAACCTGTGCTCTGCAACAAGAAAAACCACTGCAATGAGAAGCCTACACATTGCAACCAAAGAGGAGCCCCTGCATGTCACGCCGCAACTGGAGAAAGCCTGCGCATAGCAGTGATGACTGAGTGTGACCAAAAGTAAACACACAAAATTAAAACAACCACAAAAAAGGATTCTCCCTCAGAGCCTGAAAGCAGACAGAACCAACCCTCCTGATACCTTAGATTTTGTATTTCCAGCCTCCAGAACTATGAGAGAATAAAGGTCTACTGTTTTAAGCCAAGTGAGTGATACTTCATTATAACACCTCTATGAAATTAACACAAACACCATGCATTCTTTATTCTATTTTGTGTTTTTTACAAAGAAATCAAAGTCAGAAATGTAACAATATTCTGAAAAATTCATTTGACATATATGTGTTGTATGCCTACTATGTACCAGGCATTATTCTAAGTGTTGGGATTCAGCAGTAAATAAAACAGTCTTGACCTTCAGGAATTATAGTTGAGGAAGGCAGACAGCCAGTAATGCAACCAAGTGAATATGTTGTTGAAGTAATTAAACATGGAGGCCAGTAGACGGACGTGGCTCTAATGTTTGGTGGCCAGTGTAAAGAAACTAAAACCTGTAAATGCCTCAAGGGTATAAAATCAAACTCTAAGCCAAATCCACAGTCATCTAGGCTTTAAGCTATAGCCAGTCATTTCCTTCGCTGCTTCTGCACCCTCTCTCTATAAATCTTCCATCATTGGAGTGCTCCTAACTACTTCTGATTTGCTGCTGCCTAATTTGAATCCATTTTTGCTCATATCTACTCTTAGAATCTGTAATAACACCTCAGCTTGTCTTTTAACAATGTGACACGGCAGGCCATGGTGGGTGCTCCTGAGGAAAATCAAGCAGGCTGTGGAAGACAGGAAGCTCTGTTCTGTAGAGCTAGGGAAGGGTTCTCTGAGAAGGGGCATTGGAGCAGAGATCCAAATGCTGTGACGGAAGGGGCCAAGCATAGAACAGAGTTTCAAAAGACGCATGCACCCCAGCGTTCACTGCAGCACTGTTTACGACAGCCCAGACGTGGAAGCAACCTAGATGCCCTTTGACAGAGGACTGGGTAAAGAAGACGTGGTGCATAGATACAATGGACTATTACTCGGCCATTAAAAAGAATGAAATAATGCCATTTGTAGCAACATGGAAGGGCCTAGAGGTTGCTATACTGAGTGAAGTAAGTCAGACAGAAAAGGAGAAACATCATATGAAGTATGATGGAACATACATCATACCCCTTGTATGTGGAACCTAAAAAGAAAGGATACAAATGAACTTATTTACAAAACTCATAGACTTAGAGAACAAACTTACAGCTGCCAAGGGGAAAAAATAAGGAGTAGGCATAGTTAAGGAGTTTGGGAGGGAGATGTACACACTGCTGTATCTGAAATGGATAACCAACAAGGACCTCCCAGGAACTCTGCTCAATGTGATGTGGCAGCCTGGATGGGAGGGGAGTTTGGGAGAGAACAGAGGCATGTCTATGTATGGCTGAGTCCCTCTGCTGTCCATCTAAAACCATCACAACACTGTTAATCAGCTATACTCCAACATAAAATAAAAAGGTTTTTTAAAAGGTCCTACAGCAGATTTTTAATGAGTTTGAGGAACACAAGGCATCCAGGGATGGATGGAGTGAACAAGTAGGAAGATAGTTTGAACAAGGAGAGAATCACTGGGGGAGAGAAGAAATGGTTTGTGTTGGGGATTGTAGGCCTTGTCAGTATTTCATCTTTTGCTCTGAATTAAATAATAAGACATTGGAGAATTTTGAGCAGAGGAATAATCTGCTCTGACATGACTTTAAATGATCACCTGGACTGCTGTAGAGAACTGCTGGTAAAGGGGGGTGTGTGGAAGGAAGTGAGGACACCAATTAGGAAGCTGCTGCAGAACCCAGACAAGAACTGATGCATGGGAATCTGAGAGGTTCTGATGGAGGTGGTGAGATATGATCAGCTTCCAGAAATGTTTGAAGCTGAAAAGACTTTGGAGAGTGGAGTCAAGGCTGATTTTAAGGTTCTGGGTCTGAGCAACTGGAAGGATGGCATTGCCAATTACTGAGATGAAAGACTAGCTAACTAACTGTACAGCAGGAACATGAGCTCAGGGCAGACCTGTCCATGTCCAGTGGTCAGTCAATTCAACCTAGACCTCCCAGGAGTAATTGGTGCTGCCCTAGAATTACAGCCAAAAACAAAAAATAGAAAAAGAAAACACTCTCACATGTAAAGGATGGGAAAAAGTAACAGCAGGAACGAGACTGAGCTGCCATGTGATTAAAACTCTTAGAAGTTTCAGCTGAGGCCAAGCCTACATCAATCCTTCACAGGACAACATTGCTGAATGCAATATTACACTGCCTTACAAGAGCCATCTTGGATCTCAGTAGATTAAAGCACGGCTGTGATGGCCAAGTCTAGCACAATGCTCAATTCCCAGAGTTATGCTTTTTAACAAGTAAAACAGACAAGAGAGAAAGAACTCAGAGGGCAACAGTCAGAACAGAAGTGTGTGTCCAAAGACTCGAAAGTTGAGTGAGGCAGGTTTGGAGAAAGGTGAAGGTGAGACAGCAGAGAGAAGAAAGTGTTCGGTGAAATGGAGGATAACTGTGCTTATGTCACAGGGTCACTGAGAGGATTAAATGTGATAATGTATGTGAAACCATTTTGTCAATGAGCAAATGCTTCACAAATGTTAAGACCGTTATTAAAAGTGAAGGCTTGTCATGCAGAAGAGGCTTTAGATGTGCTCTGTGTGGCCCCAAGAGGTGGAGGTGGGACCAAGAGTTAAAAGCATTTCTGTTCAGAAAAAAGAACTCTCCACTGATGGGAAGGATAGTTTCAGTCAATTGACTTCTTCAAGTCTGGAGACGTTCAAAAGCAGACCAGCTGAAGATTTGACTGATAGAAAGGCGAAAGGGGAATTTTCCCATTTAATGGTCTGTAAGTTTTTTTTTGTTATTGTTTTTTTAGCAACTCTGAGGCTATGGTAGCAGCTTAATTTTTCTTTAATTTTACTGAAGTATAGTTGATTTACAATGTTGAATTAATTTCTGCTGCACAGTAAATTGATTTAGTTATATATATATATATATATATTTTTTTTTTTTTTCTTTTCCATGATGGTTTATCACTGGATACTGAATACAGTTCCCTGAGCTATACAATAGGACTTTGTTGTTTATCCATCTCCGGTGGCTCAGATGGTAAAGAATCTGCCTGCAATGCAGGAGACCCAAGTTTGATCCCAGAGTGAGAACGATTCCCTGGAGAAGAGAGTGGCCACCCACCCCAGCATTGTTGCCCAGAGAATTCCTTGGACAGAGGAGCCTGGCAGGCTACAGTTCCTGGGTCACAAAGTCGCCCGACTGAGTGACTAACAATTTCACCTTCATGTATAATACTTTGCAACAATATTTTCTTCTTATTGCTTCTATATTGGGTCCTGTAGCACATTTATCCCACAAAAAGATACTTCAACACCCAAAATTAGTCTGTAAAGGAAAGCCTTCCTACAAGGGCCCAGTTATGCCACTTAAGGTAGTCTCCAGATAGAATTTCCTATAGAAGAGTTTAAAGAAATTGGTGCTCCCTAACTCATCAAAAACCAACGATCAGATAAAAAGCCAGTAATAATTATGTATCTCACCAAACCATGGAAGTGTGTTTAAACCAGCGAAACTTTTCTTTTGAAAAACTGAAAACAATGTAAATTATTATTGATAACTGATAAACACCACCATGATGAAATGTTCTTGTTAGGATAAAATAATTGAGATGATAATTAGGCATAATTAGCATTATTATGAGTCAATCATATTTCAGTGAAAAGAAGAAAACATATTTGGCTAAAAGGATATAATTTTGTTGTTGGTACTTTTCAAATTCTTTCTGGTTCAGCTAGGTCACTCATTGTATTTGCCAATCAATTATTTTAGAGATGACTGGAGATTTTCATTTTAACAAAAGCCTATTTTAGCAAACAGCAGAGCTTTTAGAAGCCCCTCTACTTGATGCGTCTGAAATCTTTTCACTGGCTCTTGTCACTCTCTTGCTAATCCATATATCTCATAATGACTACTGCCAGTGTCAGAGGCAAGGCAACAACAAGATGACAGTGTTGAGAAGAAGAGATTACTTTATTTTCTCTGTTTTATTAGACAACTCATATATTTGTCAGGGGAGGGATCGTTGGGGAGAATAATATTTTAGCATAGAAAAAAACAATCTTTTTCATTTTGCCATATTATCCAGAATATTTAAAGTCCCATTTATTAATTTGGTCAATTCCTATCTACACTAAATCCCCCAAAGGATTTTACTTTTTCCTTCTATTTTTCTGAAGGAATTCTTAGGATGCTGGTTTAAAAAAGAGAGAGAGAGTAGAAAAAATAAAAGTAAAGAAAGGCAGTTCATAATAAAAGAAGACAGAAATACAGTATTGGACAAGTTAGGCAACTGCTTAGTGGAAGTAAAAAGAGGACATCAGAGTAAACAAATGGTGTAAAATAGATAGCTAGTGAGAAGTTGCAGTATAACACAGGAAGCCCAGCATGGTACTCTGTGACAACCTAGAGGGGTAGATAGGGGCAGGTGGGAGGGAGGCTCAAAAGGGAGGATACATATATATATATATACCAACCCTGAATATTCACTGGAAGGACTAATGCTGAAACTGAAGCTCCAATATTTCGGCCACGTGATTTAAAGAGCTGACTCATTGGAAAAGACCCTGATGCTGGGAAGATTGAGGGCAGCAGAAGGGGGCAAGAGAATATGATGGTTGAATGGCGTCACTGACTCAAAGAACATGAGTTTGAGCAAACTCAAACTAGTGAAGGACAGGGAGACATGGTGTGCTGCAGTTGTGGGGTCGCAGAGTCAGACATGACTGAACGGCTGAACAACAACATGGCTGATTAGAGTTGTTGTACAGCAGAAACTAGCTCAACTTTGTAAAGCAATTATCCTCCAGTTAAATTTGAAAAAAAAAAAGAACAAACAAATGTATTATTTAAATTCCTAGGACTGGGAGAGTTATGATGGTAAAACCCAAGCAGAGGTTAAGTATGGTTCCAACTGTATAAGAGAATGTGGTTTTCTACAAGAAGATGGCTCTGGCTCTTTAAAAATAATCTCAACATGTGCTTCAACGGGGAAAAAGGCCCTAGGAGGAAAGTTGCTAGCAACTGTCACAGTTATTAGTATAGTAACAATCATTATGACGTATACAATTGTGCTATAACTGAAAGAATAACCATGATCCCAGGATTTCAACAATCAAAATGAAAGATTACATTTTCTGAATTCTTGATATAATCTTATCCTGAGATGAGAAGGCTGAGGGTTTGTAAAGACATTATGACAAAGAAAATGAAAATTTCATATAAATAAAAAAATTCTGAATTCCTCTTTGAGAATCAGTACTTCCCATAGAAGCCTCAAAAACCCAAAGACGCCATTACATATAAATTCTAATGAACATAGAGAATTTTCACATGATCTGAAGAAATACAATAATAATGGGCATTTAAAAAATGAACTACAGGATGCTCAATGTTAGATAATAGCAGTTACATAGCTTTTTACATCTCTCAATGCACTTATCAATAATTTATTAGGAAAATGTCAAAATGCCCTTGTTATGAAGGTACACAGGATAATGGTACTTGCTTTAAAAGACAGTTCATGTGAGAAGCTGCAAAATGATAGTCAGGTGTTCAAGGCATGCTTCCAACTCTTCCATCTAGCCACCTACTTAAATATAGGGGACATAAATCAAAGGACACACAGCTAAAAATGAGTCCTTTGAAAATGTAGTCTTCCACAGTGAAATGCAGATGAGGTCCTGTCTTGTAATTGGCATATTTTATCATTGTCCTGTAAGTAAAAAATCATTTCAAAACTCTCTTGCCATCAAATCCCCCAGCTGATCACTATATTATCTCATTAGTTCAATAAAGTTAACATTTTTACCTCTGTCATCTCTTGTTTTTCCAGATGTCATCTTTTCACCTTGATGAAATATGAGCA
This sequence comes from Aepyceros melampus, assembly GCA_006408695.1. NCBI lineage: Eukaryota > Metazoa > Chordata > Mammalia > Artiodactyla > Bovidae > Aepyceros > Aepyceros melampus. Next base: position 124,032 of record SJXQ01004877.1, on the reverse strand, counting down.
TGGTAAGTATAGAGTAATGTGTATGATTTTTAACAAGCATCCAAATATTTGACTGAGAGAGTGACCTCTTTTTCAAGGAAACTGCAAAAATGCTGTAAGCACAAGCAGCAAAGTAGGATTAAATAAGGAGCCTACTTCCCCGTGTTTGAAGGACAGCATTCAATTGGAAGTATGACTTGTGGTACAGATAGTTGAAGACACACTGTTTTTACTTTTTTGCTCTTTTATTTTTAATAATCACTGTTATAATATTTTTTACTAACTTGGGTGAGAAAATTAGTGTTTCAGTTGCCATTAGCCTATTGATGGGCAATATCTCCATGTGATCAAAAGACATTAATATATATCTTATAAAAACATCACTTTTACTTCTCTGATAGTCATTCACCCATCTGTCTGTCCTTTTCTTGCTAACTATTATGCACCAGCTACCATATTAGGTGCTGTACCATGTCAATAAATAAGATATAAACTTTACTCTCAAGGAATTCATAATAGTGGTGTCTGGTTCAAGGTCTAATTCATCAACATTTGTGAAAACACGGTAGCGAAGAAATGAAGCCAATTCTGTTTGTGTTATTATTGGGTTAGTCAATGAATCACAGAATGTAATATTAAAGGGAACCAAAAGATTTGTTTACTCTAAGCCATTTTTCTAAGTTCAGTTTCAGCTCTGAGTATTACAGAGTTCTAATATGCTATGGTACCAAATGTGCATAGAATACAATTTATGTTCCTGCCCAAAACAATATTGGGATGCTGTAAGAGCATAAATAATCAAAATAAAAGTTGAATAAATACTATGACGATCCCAGGAGCATCCTACTCTTGATTCTACATATCTTTGAAGTGTTAACTACGGTTAAGAGACTTGATGTTTAACTTTTGAAAAAAATGATTAATTAAAGAACTCTCATTTCTAGACCAATGCCTATGTTTTCTTACAACATCAAACTCCACACTTGACCAACTTCTCATTACAATCTATGTTCCTGGAGTTTTGTTGATTATCAGGGTCAATAGCAGACTAACATCACTGAAATACTTAGGATTCTATCATCTCAAGGGGAAGAAAAATGAATTCACCCACAAAAACAGCACAGAAAGTATGAGCCACGACTAAGTGAATATCAAGGTAGTATGGCAAATAAGACCTTAAATGAATTATAGATTTGAATAATTACTTATTAACTTATAGTGATAAATGTATCTCTGTATCCACAGAACGTTAATAATCTTCATACTACTGGCCATATACCAGGTATTGGGCTTATAAAAATTAATGAAACTAGTCTCTAGGAATTTACAGCCCAGAGAAAAATATTGTTACAGGTATCACCAATGCACTTGTGCTGGGGTCCAGCCCCCGCAGGATCCAGGGGAACCTGAAAGAAAAACAGCATCGGCGGATGATTTAGAGAGAGATAAGGAAGGAATGTTGTAGATAAGAAAATAGAGGAGAGAAAGAGGCTTATATTCCTTGGTTTACATAGAAAACCAATAAAACTCCGAGACAAGGAGTTTGCTCTGTTCACAGAGGCCACAGGTGCCCTCCTGGTCTCCCGAGGGAGTGAAGACGCAGAACGTCTTCCCATTCAGGTCTTAGAAACCCGGGCAGATAAGTGAACGCAGGGAGCCTCTATGCTCCAAGGGATCATCAGCCTGAAAAAGAAAGTAAGAGAGAAAAAAAGAAAAACATGGGGTGACCAAGCTTCTTCGAGTGAGGCTCATTATTTTTATTTTCAAAAGGGTCTTTTATACCTTTACTTGTACATAGGGGAAATGAAAGATGCAAAGTCATACAAAGTCAGCCCATACATTACATCTGTTTTGTCTTTATTGAAACCAGGATTTTTTTTCCGCAAACCTTTCCCCAAAACAATACTGTGTACATTATCTTCTGGCCTTGGAGGCCTGTGGACATTTTATGACCCTCTTTTGATAAAGGCTGCTCAACCAGAAAACTTATTTTCCCTTGAAATGTTTTTTCTTTATATTTCTAATCTATGTCAGTCTCAGAAAGTATTAAACAAGCTACATTTCTCACAGAGCAAAGGTGCAGTGAGTTACAAGAAAGAACCAATTAGCTCAAAAGTCTGATGTGGTTAATTTCAAGGCTACACTTGTTTTTCTTATATTCCAACTATGTTAACTAACGCACTCCCAGGTGCACAGTGGATAAGAGATATGGGAACTTAGCAACAACCATTGGCCCAGTAATGAAATCCTACACCAGCACTACTCTAATAGTTTTTAACTCTTTGAAAGGCTCTATGTTTTAGGCTTCCCGTGCCTCTCACAGTTGGGAGACTGTAAACAATCACATGCGTAGTTGTAAAAGTCTAGGAAAACCTGCCAAGCAAGCTAGAATGCTAACAGAGGGGGTTCGAGCTGAGGCACTCCTTTTATATGCAGGAGACTGTAAACTGGAGCTCTAAGTTAACTTTTTCCAGAGAAAGGTGGTCGAGGATAGCCCCTTGTTAACGTCAGGGGAGTTGGTGAAAGGCGCAAAATAGTAAGACAGACAGATTTTGGTTTGGCGGTAGATGTTCGAGCAGTCTAGGGAGCCCCTCGAGTCCTAAAGCCTTGCTTAACAGTTCTCTTCCACATGACCTTTGCCATGGGTGGGATCTCCCATGCTGGCTCCTGGCAATCTTGGAGTTAGATCAGAAAGAAGGCTGAGCACCAAAGAACTGATGCTTTTGAATTGTGGTGCTGGAGAAGACTCTTGAGAGTCCCTTGGACTGCAAGGAGATCCAACCAGTCCATCCTAAAGGAAATCAATCCTGAATATTCATTGAAGGATGATGCTGAAGCTGAAGCTCCAAAACTTTGGCCACCTGATGCAAAGAGCCAGCTCATTGGAAAAGACCCTGATGCTGGGAAAGATTGAAAGCAGGAAGAGAAGGGGATAATAGAGGATGAGACGGTTGGATGGCACCTTCTACTCAATGGACTTGAGTTTGAGCAAACTCAAGGAGATAGTGAAGGACAGGGAAGCCTGGCATGCTGCAGTTTGTGGGGTCACAAAAAGTCAGACATGACTTAGCAACTGAACAACAACAGCAACAAGAACAGAGACCACGGTGTGCTATAGTACAATGATGGCATTCCCGATGTTATTTTAACATATTTAAGATCATGAAATCCCAGATGTGCCATTTACCATGTGTCTGAATTTGTACCTCAGTTTCCTTGTCTGTGTAATGGAGATAATATTGTGTTCTGAGATTAAGTGAGGTCATCTACATAGAGCACTTCAGGATAGTGCCTAACCCATAGGAAACACTGTATGTGAAGTGGCTCAGTTGTATCCGACTCTTTGCAACCCCATGAACTGTAGCCTACCATGCTTCTCCATCCATGGGATTTTCCAGGCAAGACTACTGGAGTGGGTTGCCATTTCCTTCTCCAAGGGATCTTCCCAACCCAGGGATCAAGCCTGGGTCTCCTGCATTGTAGGAAGACGCTTTACCATCTGAGCCACCATCAGCTATTATTATTGTTATTGTTATTAGGATTATGCTCATAATCTCAATAGAATATCCAAGTCTCAACTGAACGCGGAAGGTGAAAAGTTCCAGGCTTTGAATACCTGTGTTTTTTCCAGTAAAATAAATATATTCACACCGAAGGTGCGGAGAAGGCAATGGCAGCCCACTCCAGTGTTCTTGCCTGGAGAATCCCAGGGACAGGGGAGCCTGATGGGCTGCCATCTTTGGAGTTGCACAGAGTTGTACACGACTGGAGCGACTTAGCAGCAGCAGCAGCGGCAGCACACATAAGGTGCACTGTTAGACTATAAACAGTGAAAGTGATAGCACGGTCGTATCTAGCTCTGCAACCCCAGGGACTGTAGGAGCCCCATCAGGCTCCTCTGCTCTTGGAATTCACCAGGCAAGAATACTTGAGTGGGCTGCCATTTCCTTCTCCAGGGGATCTTCCCAAACCAGGGATCAAACCCGCATCTCCGACACTGGCAGATGGATTCTTTGCCATCTGAGCCACCAGAGAAGCCCCTGTTAGACCATTAATATATACAAACATCATTTTTCCAAGAAAATGATTGGTTTTTACAATCATTAAATAGTATGTGCAGAGAAAGGAAATATTTCAAATCTAGAAAATGATTAATTCATGTATGAATAGAGGTTAGCTTATATAGAAACTGAAGCATAATTCAAAAATTGTGCTTCATCAATGAAAAACAACACAAATATGTATATAGATTAACTAACATAAGTTAGGTTTCAAATGGTTGCCACATCTGGCGTAACAGCTTTCTATACAGTTTTATGACCCAGTTTTCTAACTATCTCAAGCTCTTAAGATAACGCATACATGGGTCATATATCATTTATTGTGGCAGTTTGCCTCACTGGTCCCAATTTGTCACTCCTTCTTCTTTCCTTGCCCTTTTATGTGACTTTTCACTTCCTCTGAAAGAAATCAAGTTTAATTTCTCATCTCCTGACTTTGGATGTAGTCACTTTGGCTTTGGCTAAAAGAGTGAGGCAGAAAAGAGCTAGTAAGAAGCCCAGGCTTCAAGAGACTGTGCAGGTTTCTGCTTTCATCTTGTGCCTCTACCATGCCATGACAAAAACCACGCCTATGCTAGCCTTCTGGTCCCGAGGGAGTAAGAGGAATGAAACTGTCCCAGGCAAATTGACTCAACCCAGCTCAGACTCAAGCATAGCCCCAGTTTATCCTCAGAAGAATCAACAGGCTGGCTGGCTTGCAGCTGGTTCATGATCAAGCCCAGGGGATATTATCAGAGCCCCTCAGCAAAGCCGAACCTGAATCAGTGGACCCCAACCAACACACAGGCAGTTGTCCCATAATAGAAATTACCTTATTGTTTTTAATAAGTCATTGAATTTTTGGGTATTTTGTTATGAAGCAAAAGCTGACTCAGAATGTTTTCCATTTTGGATGTGTGCGTGCTAACTTGCTTCAGTTATGTTCAACTCTGCGACTCTATGGAATGGAGCCCGCCAGACTTCTCTGTTCTTGGGATTCTCCAGGTGAAAATACTGGAGTGGGTTGCCATGTCCTTCTCCAGGGCATCTTCCAGAGCCAGGGATCGAACCCACCTCTACTTATTGAGTCTCCTGCATTGGCAGGCAGTTCTTACCACTAGTGCCACCTGGGAAGCCCCTAGCTAGCTTAAGCATTTTTAAAATGGGTTGTTTAACCAAACTGAAAAAGCCAATGATAGTTTGGCTGGTTTTGACTCATAAATTCAGCATGTCCTCTGAAAATCTCTGTTAATCTCTCTGTAATCTCTGGCCTCTGGACTCTTCCATGTGTCAGCTTTGTCCCTTTGGTACAAAATGACATTCTTACATACTTCATCTCACATATTTCATCTTGAAAAAAAGAGAGATAAAGAGTGCCTTAATCCTGGCACTCCAAACAAAGGTCCTGAGATTCACTCGGATAGGATCATCTTAGATCACTGTTGGCTCCTGAACCAATTAACCCAGCCAGGGGAAAAAATGTTCTGATAACTCTTAAGTCATAGCTTCCAAACCTGAGGCTAGAGGGGCTAAAATCAGATTTACCAGATTCCATGATTTTTTTTTCCAATGCTGAGGACTGTTAGAAGGGAAAGGAAAATAAATATGGGAGAAGCAGCTAGCAGTACACACACTTTCAATCTTACAGTGCATTTTCACATCTTTCTCACGTCAGGTCTTAGATATTCAAAGCCTCAGATTGTTACCCCTGCCAAATATTCTTTTATTAAAAGCAACCAATACAACTTATTTGAATTAACCATACATACTGAAAAGTATAAAGAATTTTTTTAGATCAATAAAACTGTAAAGAGACAAGAAAACAAAAGAAATGATAATGCCACCGTTATCCCTGCAGTAACTAGAAACAGCTTCTATTTGAAATCTCAGTACCACCTGCTTCGCATCTGCTCAACCAACTGAAAAACGCAGGTCCGGCAAAGAGAAAAAAATCCATTTTAAGTAGATCTGTGACAATACAGGGCGAGGAGGTCTTGAAATCCACCAAGGGTTTTAATCAATAAGACTGACAGCACAGAGCATGCCAGAAGCCAGGAAAAGAAGGGTTTGCAAAAAGCATTCAAGAAACTGCCCGAGCTATAAGGTTCTGGTGACAAACCAGGGCCAGAGAGGCAGAGGCACACACCACCATTTTTCTCTTCTGATCTCAGGAAAGGCAAGGGAGGTAAAGGGCTGATTAGCTTGGGGAGGGTTTTTGTTCAGTCCTTTTATTCAGATTCCAACTTTCTGAATCACGGAAGAATTCTAAAACCTATTGTTTAATTTCAAAAGTTGGGTTTGAAAAACACGACGAGCTCTTTCTGTTACCTAATTCTCAGCTGTACACCGAAGCTTCTTGAGTCTGCAGGCTTCGTAAAAGGCAAAGGGACTTAATTGAATTTTGCATGCGGCTTCTAAGTGGATTGCTAGAGTATACCAAGATTAATTAGTTTTGTGTTGTTAATTCAATTCAAAGGTTGCTGATAAACTAAGACCATCAAACTCCATTAGGAGAAACAAAAACTTCTTAATTATGACAGCATCTTTGGGGTTGTGGATAAGTTTTATCAGTATGCTGACCTTCCATCCTGGGTATTTAGGGTTTGTGATGGATCTACCACAGCGGCCCAAAGGGACCACAATGATTAAAGAGCTTTTCACCAAAATTTTAATTTTCAAATTTGGCATCTTTGAAAAAAAATTCAACCCTTGGTTTCAAGGACGCCTTCTGCCTTTCTGAAAGTAAAATTCTATTTTTGGAAAACTAATCTCAGGAGAATTACTCCAGCCTTTTCATACGCATGCATGCATGGAAGTTGTACAAGGCTACGGAGAAGGCAATGGCACCCCACTCCAGAACTCTTGCCTGAAAATCGCATGGACGGAGGAGCCTGGTGGGCTGCAGTCCATGGGGTCGCACAGAGTCGGACACGACTGAGCGACTTCACTTTCACCTTTCACTTTCATGCACTGGAGAAGGAAATGGCAACCCACTCCAGTGTTCTTGCCTGGAGAATCCCAGGGATGGGGGAGCCTGATGGGCTGCCATCTCTGGGGTCGCACAGAGTCGGCCACAACTGAAGTGACTTAGCAGCAGCAACAGACACACTAGATTTTGCCATCTCCCTGCCCTAACACAATCATAATACCATGATCCCTTGTAGGTGAGAAAAATATCTTTCATCATTCACATATTTGATTTTGTGTAGAGGATATTAAAAATATAATTTCCTGGGCTTCCCAGGTGATGCAATGGTAAAGACTCTGCCTGCCAATGCAGAAGACACAAGAAACACAGGTTTGATCCCTGGGTTGGGAAGATCCCCTGGAGTAGGAAATGGCAACCCACTCCAATATTCTTGCCTGGAGATTCCCATGGATGGAGGAGCCTGGTGGGCTACAGTCCATGGGATTGCAAGAGGCAGACATGACTGTCTGATTTCCTACATAGCCTTACAAATAACTGCTTCTCTCAGCCTTACACCCAATGAAACCTCACTTTTCCACGAAAGCACATAGGTGAGCACACTTGCACATCCTGGCACATACACTCATTGGCTTACCACTTGGTTTGGATGCATATGTATACTGCAGTTCAGGATCCAGACAACTTTCTTTGCAGCCTGCCACAATAGGTCCCTTTAACATCCTTCCCTATTTAGTGCAAGGGACTTCTCTGCATCTGGAACATTCCCCCAGGTGTGTACATATCTGCACACATACGTGGACACACACAGATACACACACTTACATATGCACACATTCTATGAATTCTTCCTCACTCCTCAATTCTCAGTGAACCCACACCCCACCTAGGACATCTTCCTTATTTTCCAGAGCTAGTCTGAATATCAATGTTATGGGCTATTTCAGCACCTATGTTTAGCATTATATTGTAATTGACACATTGTAACAATCTTTTAATTTATCAGTAATTCTTATCAGGTTCCTGAAAGACCTGAACTGGACCTTATTCATGGTTGTATTATCAAACAGTTCAGTGTCTGGCACACTGAAGGAATTCTATTAGCATTTTTGAATAAATGAATGAAGACCGCAGTGATTACAAAATTAGCTGTGAAGCCCCTGCCTTCATATGTCATTCCATCCTACATCATTTAAGTAAGAATGCCTTTTACTTCCCCTCCCTCTCATTCTGTATCTCTGTGGACTGATTAATCTCTAGCAACTCATCCTAGAGACTTCTAGCTGCCTTCCAATGTTGATTCTCCCCTTTCCCTTTGTAAAAGAACACTTGAGTGTTAGCAGAGAATACAAATATGGGATGGAACTGGAGAGATATTTTCCATAATTCAAACTAAACTGGTCATTTGAATAAGTATGGTCATTAAAATGTAAAAGTAAGTACTACATGGGACTTCTGGAAAGTCTTTTTAAAAGGAAAAAATATATGCCCTTCTTCAATCCTTCCTTCCTCTTGCTACTTAAGATGTGGAGATGATGGCTGGCTCTCTAGCAGCCATTTTGGACCATGAAGCAGTATACTAAGGATAGAAAAAGTCTGAGTTTTCCGGAGTCACCACACCAGCCACACCACATAATAACTTACTGCTAGACTTCTTTTATATGAGAAAAAGAGAAATCTCAGTAAACTCACTTGCAGGCATTTTTCTATAACAACTAGACAATCCTAAATACTATAACAAGCAAAGTCAGAGACTTCCTGTATCTGTGCACAGGTTCTAAGGACAATTCTTGGTCCTTGCCTTGGGTAAGCCTTGAGTGGGAGAGGAACTGATGTCCAGTATGATTTTTCCAAATAGGTATAGACTCACCATTCCCCAAGGCTATATATTCCCTCATCTGCAGTAGAACTCTAAATTTGCCAAAATGTATTCTCCATCTCCTACTTTTGTTTTGTTTTCCAGCAAAGGTCATTGCAGGTGACTGAAGACTTTTCCTGGAAAATATATTTCTAATTTTTCCTGAGCCTTAAAAATTTAAACCAGTGTTTCTCAAAGGCTAGTCTCAGAACTTCATCATAGTCCCTGGGATTGTTATTATTAATGTGGAGTCCTGGCCTTAAACCAGACATATTCAGTCATAATTTCAGGAGAGGAAGCCTCTGTGTTCTATAAGGTCTCTAAGAGACCGTGAGGCACAAAAGTATGACAACAATTGCTTTTGAACAGACAGTAGAGGCACTTTTTGCTACCCCTCAAATCACAATGCAGAGGACTCCTCCTCCTCCACAAAGAGCTTTGGAAATTCTACTGCCTTGCAGTCCTAAGTGTGGACCGTGGACCAGTGGTATCATCTTCCCTTTTTAGAAATGCCCATCTTGGGTCTCACTTCAGACCTATCTATTCAGAATCTATACTTTAACAAGATCTCCAAGTGCTTCCCAAGCAAGTTAGTGTTTGGGAAGCACTGAGCTCCAGTACTGTGCCCTCTTGAAATATTTACCTCAGAGCTCTCCTCCTATTCCCACCACTTGGACACACGCTGCAACTCACACTGTCCGCAAACCTACTGCTACTGAGCCGTGGCAGAACCATTTACTGAGCATCTAGCAAGTGCCAGAGACAAAATGGTAGGAAGATGTCTGTGATGGCTAATTTTATGTCATCTTGGCTAAGTTATGGTACCCAGATAGTTGTTTCAAAATTAATCTAAATGTTACTATGATGGTACTTTTTAGACAAGTGTGTGTGTGTGTGTGTGTGCGCGCGCACGTGTGTGGTCAATCGCTTCAGCCGTGTCTGACTCTTTGAGACTCAATGGACTGCAGCCTGCCAGGCTCCTTGTCCATGGGGTTCTTCAGGCAAGAATACTGGAGTGGATTGCCATGCCTCCTCCAAGGGGTCTTACAGACCCAGGGATTGAACCCGTGTCTCCTGCATTGCAGGTGGATTCTTTACTGCTGAGCCACAGGGGAAGCCTCACTTTTCAGATGAGATTAACATTTAAATCGTAGATTTTCAGGGAAGCAGATTATCCTCCACAATGTAGGTGGACCTCATCCCATCAGTTGAAAACCTTAAGAGAAAAAGGATTGACCTCCCCCAAGCAAGAGAGAATCCTGCTTGCAGCCTGCTGTTCTACCCTGAAGATCTGGGACTTACTGGCCTTCATAACTGCATGAGCCAATTCCTTAAAATTCAATCAGTCTTGCTTTCCTTCTATATATACTTGCAAATATATATGTATAAAATATATATAACATATTTCTAATATTTAAATATACTTTAAAATATTAAATATATTTAACATTTATCAATATTAGAAATAAATATATATACACACACACACATATATATACACATTCACATATATATCCTAGTAGTTCTGTTTCTTTGGAGAACCCCAATAAAATTTACTATTATTTGTGTTATATATTAATTATATATATTTGGGTAATATATATATAAGGTTCACAAATTAATTGTGAACCTTCTTTTCAGTTCAGTTCAGTTCAGTCGCTCAGTCATGTCCAACTCTTTGCGACCCCATGAATCGCAGCACGCCAGGCCTCCCTGTCCATCACCAACTCCCGGAGTTCACTCAGACTCACGTCCATTGAATCCGTGATGCCATCCAGCCATCTCATCCTCGGTCATCCCCTTCTCTGATTGATTCATTCATCGAATCAGAGTCTTCCATCTCTCCCTGTTGCCTATGGGATAAACCACAACTCCTTAGCATGCCGTTTCATGCCTCCAGGGCCTCCTCAGCCTCACTGCACATCTTGACCGCATCAGGCTACTTTTTGTTTTTCAGACCAGCTTTTCTGTCTGTGCTCACTCCTTCTCTACCCTGACCTCCTATGAAGTCTTTCTCATCCCCCTTGATGCCTCACACAAATGACCAACCTTTACTTATTAAATACACACAAATGTTTGTTGAATTGTATTGAATAAAACCTTCCCCGTCCCAGTATCTTGCCAGCTGCAATTAATCACTGCTCTCTGAAAAACCTGTGGACAATTATTTCAACAGCCTCACTGCACATCTTGACCGCATCAGGCTACTTTTTGTTTTTCAGACCAGCTTTTCTGTCTGTGCTCACTCCTTCTCTACCCTGACCTCCTATGAAGTCTTTCTCATCCCCCTTGATGCCTCACACAAATGACCAACCTTTACTTATTAAATACACACAAATGTTTGTTGAATTGTATTGAATAAAACCTTCCCCGTCCCAGTATCTTGCCAGCTGCAATTAATCACTGCTCTCTGAAAAACCTGTGGACAATTATTTCACTAGGAAATACATTATAGTTTGGTTAAATGTATATCCTGACTTTCACTAGACTTCAAGCTTCTTTGAAGGCAGGAAATATGTTTTTATTACACATCTTATTTGTTTGCATGTATTCCTTTTAATCTCTTCAGTAATATTTATTACATGAATTAAAAACTATATTTGATATATATTTGATTTTACCATAGTTAATGTATTTTAAATATCAAGTGGAGAAGGAGAATAGTTAAATTTCTCCTTTTATCGTGCTTTCTCTTTCTTTCTTTTTCTTTGTTATACTACCTAGCATTTCAGTTATGTAGGATTTTGTTTAGGATGTATCTTATTCCTATTGAATGCAAGTGTGTGAGAACACAGACTTTGTAAGTACTTAGTAAGTATGAGTTGAATGAATTTGTTTGTCTGTGAGCATGAATACTCAGTCAAGGCAGGAGTGCCTATCCACTGAAAATAACAAAGTATCTGCACACTTAAGACAAAGGACCTGAATACAGTGCCTTGCTGTAGAATGGTGAAAAGTTGGTCTTGATGATTTAGGTTTTATCTTGGGTTACCTAAGATGGCTGGGGCTTCCCAGGCAGCACTAGTGGTAAAGAACCTGCCTGCCAATGCAGGAGAAGTAAGAGAGGCGGGTTCAATCTCTGGATCAGGAAGATCCCCTGGAGGAGAGCGTGGCAACCCTCCTCAGTATCCTTGCTTGGAGGATCCCAGCCTGACAGAGGAGCCTGGCAGGCTACAATCCATGGGTCATGAAGAGTCAGACATGACTGAAGTGACAGCGTGCACGAACCTAAGATGGCTGGCCTAGGTCAAAGGTTTTCCAAATTACTTTTTGGTCATGGAGTCCCATTTTGGAAATCAAGTGTTATTGAAAATCACAGCCACACTGAAAATCAGTATCCACCCAGGGGAAGGGTGGCTTCTTTTCAACTTGCATGAAGCCTCCATATGGCCTAGAGATAGCCCTACATAGAACACTAAATACAGAAGACAGATGAAAACTGAATTGCCCTGACTAAAGCAAGGATGAAGAACCTTTTCCTCTGGGCTTCTGCCGTATCATTCCCTTGTGGTTCCCAACGCACCTATTGGGAAACAGGACTTCGTGGAAAGCCCTTTAAAACCACATTATTCAATGCCTCTGGAGATACTTCCAGATCCAAGCATCATTAATCAGGTGGGATTTTCAGCCTAAAACCACTAAGGCCTAAGGAGGTGTGAAGTTTTGATAGAAGCTAAAATAGCACCGATTTCATAGAGAAGCAAGACACCTGACAGTTAGCATCTGTAAGCATTTAGATTATAATGGAACCAAGGGCAATAAGCAGCCTGGATTTTAAGATTGAATCAAGCTGGGCAAACCTAATTGCTTTTTTTTTTCTTTCTTTTTTTAAAGGGAGAGGGAATTGCATGATTAATAAAAGAGAGACAGAGAATGAAGATGTAACACAACCTAATTTTGGTAAAGCACTTAATACAGTTTCTAATAAAGTCTTACTTGCAAAATAAATTCAAATTGAATTGGATTTGGACTCCAGCATTCTCTACCGGCTGAAAGCTGAGTGTTGGTGACATAGAAACCAAGGATAAAAGCAATGTGTCAAGTTACAGAGGGGTCTGGTAGCCCTGCCTCAGGAATCAATGAGGCACTAGTGTTAGTTAACAGCTTCATTAATGATCTGCATGATGAGACAAAAGAGTATCTTAATGAATGTTACTGAAGAAGCTGTGGGGAGATGCTGTGAATTCTAGTCTCAACAGAGAGGTTGCAACAAGAAAATAAATATGCAAAAACAGCTGGGAAGAAATATCGAAGAAGCTGATATTTGGGGGGAAACAGTTTAAAAGATTTTGAGGAAACCCACTTCTTAACTCTTATAAAATATCACTCTTTGAGATTTGAGTATAACAAACATTTAATTCAATTAAGTGTTTAGCCTACATACCCAGGACAATCATTTTCCCCAAAACAACAAGCAAAAATAAACAAATAACCACAGGGCATGATAAAGTAACTAAATAAAAGTCTTTTTCTTCTTCACTTTTCTTTTTCTCTTGGAGTGTTATTGGGAGAACTCTGGTAGAGAATGAATGCAAAGAATAACAGAAAGAGATGTCATTTTTTTAGATGGGGAGGGACTTCCCTAGAGTTCCAGTGGCTAAGACTTCACTTTCCAACAGTGGGGATGTAGGTTCGATCCTTGGTTAGGGAGTTAAGATCCCACACCCCTCTGGGCCAAAAAACAAAACATAAAGCAGAAGCAATATTGCAACAAATTCAAAACAGACTTTAAAAAATAATTTAAAAAATTAAAAGGAGAGGTGGATATGCCATCAGCAGATAGAGACACAATATCAGCAGACAGAGCACAAGCTGGAATCAAAATTGCCAGGAGAAATATCAATAACCTCAGATATGCAGATGACACCACCCTTATGGCAGAAAGAGAAGAAGAACTAAGCAGAATCTTGATGAAAGTGAAAGAGGAGAGTGAAAAAGTTGGCTTAAAACTCTCCATTCAGAAAACTAAAATCATGGCATCTGGTCCCATCACTTCATGGCAAATAGATAGGGAAACAATGCAAACTGTGAGAGACTTTACTCTTTGGGGCTCCAAAATCACTGCAGATGGTGACTGCAGCCATGAAATTAAAAGACACTTGCTCCTTGGAAGAAAAACTATGACCAACCTGGACATCATATTAAAAAGCAGAGACATTACTTTGCCAACCAAGGCCTGTCTAGTCAAGGCTATGGTTTTTCCAGTGGTCATGTACGGATGTGAGATTGGACTATAAAGAAAGCTGAATGCTGAAGAATTGATACTTTTGAACTGTGGTGTTGGAGAAGACTCTTGAGAGTGTCTTCAACTGCAAAAATATTCAACCATTCAATCCTAAAGGAAATAAGTCCTAAATATTCATTGGAAGGGCTGATGCTGAAGCTGAAACTCTAATACTTTGGCTACCTGATGCAAAAAAACCCACAACTCATTGGAAAAGACCTTGATACTGGGAAAGATTGAAGGCAGGGAGAGAAGGGGATGACAGAGGATGAAATTGTTGGATGGAATCACCAACTCAATGGACATGAGTTTGAGCAAGCTTCAAGAGTTTGTGATTGATGGACAGGGAAGCCTGGCATGCTGCAGTCAGTGGGGTTGCAAAGAGTTGGACACGACTGAGTGACTGAATTGAGCTGAGAAAGAGACAGCATTTGTAAATTTTCCTCCACCAACTTCATCCAGATAAAGATTTCAGTGGCCTTTTGAGTTTTTTAAGCTTGACAGAGAGATAAAAAGAATCCAGTAACTCACATGGTTTCAAAACCCAACACCTCTTCTACCATCCTCCACCTTGCCTGCCCTAGGTTGCCTGCCTAGAAACTGATCACCTGACTCTCTCTTGTCTTCAAAAAGAATGCCTCCCTGGTATCTGCCAACCATCATCTCTCTTCCTTGGTGAGTAACTGACATCACAATAGACCTCCGTTACATTTCATGTTTTAAATAAACAATGCCTATTTGCTCTCAAATTGCCATTAGTACTTATAGACAGATATTCCTGTTGTTCAGTTGGTCCTATTTTCTGTTTTCAATGTTGATTGGGTGTTCTCAGTTGGGCAGAATGCATCAGAACGTTTTCCAATCAAAATTAATAGAAAAAATGTTTTTATTTAATGGCTTTTCACTTACTGGCAAGGCTTTTAGAAACAAATCAAAATCATTAAATGAGAGACAAGGGTTTCTGATTTATCCTTCTAGGGTTTTTTTCTTTTCTCTCTCTTTTTTTTTTTTGTGGATATCCAACACATACAGTAATATTAACAATCTAGTTTTTTTATTGGAGTATAATTGCTTTGCAATATTGTGTTAGTTTCTCCTGTACAATGAAGTGAATCCATCGTATGTATACATGTATCCCATTCCTCTTGATCCTCCCTCCCCTCAAACTCCGTCTAGGTTATTACAGAGCACCAAGCTGAATCTCCAGTACTTTGGCCACCTGATGCGAAGAACTGACTCACTTGAAAAGATCCTGATGCTGGGAAAGATTGAAGGTGGGAGAAGAAGGCGACAACAGAAGATGAGATGGTTGGATGGCATCACCGACTCAATGGACATGCGTCTGAGTAAGCTCTGGGAGTTGGTGCTACACGGGGAAGCCAGGCATGTTCCAGTCCATGGGGTCACAAAGAATCGGACACGACTAAGTGACTGAACTGAAGCTGAGCTTCCTGGTCCTTGTTTATTATTCTGTCATTTTTTCTAGTTTTTTATTTACTTTGTTCCTCACAGGGCCTCTCTCTGTAGATAGGTATGTCTAACCTGAAAACTGCTTACTTGCCCCGGAGGTTCCGCCTCCAAATCTTTTTCCCTTGCTGGGGGGAATCAAAGCAGCAAGGCAGCAATACCAGGGCTCACCATGCCCTTCAATTTTCTCCAAGTCCAACCCCAGTTCAGTTCAGTTCAGTCGCGCAGTCGTGTCCGACTCTTTGCGACCCCATGAATCGCAGTACGCCAGGCCTCCCTGTCCATCACCAGCTCCCGGAGTTCACTCAGACTCACGTCCATTGAGTCTGTGATGCCATCCAGCCATCTCATCCTTGGTCGTCCCTTTCTCCTCCTGCCCCAATCCCTCCCAGCATCAGGGTCTTTTCCAATGAGTCAACTCTTCGCATAAGGTGCCCAAAGTACTGGAGCTTCAGTTTTAGCATCATTCCTTCCAAAGAAATCCCAGGGTTGATCTCCTTCAGAATGGACTGGTTGGATCTCCTTGCAGTCCAAGGGACTCTCAAGAGTCTTCTCCAACACCACAGTTCAAAAGCATCAATTCTTCTGCGCTCAGCCTTCTTCACAGTCCAACTCTCACATCCATACATGACCACAGGAAAAACCATAGCCTTGACTAGACGGACCTTAGTCGGCAAAGTAATGTCTCTGCTTTTGAATATACTATCTAGGTTGGTCATAACTTTTCTTCCAAGGAGTAAGCGCCTTTTAATTTCATGGCTGCAGTCACCATCTGCAGTGATTTTGGAGCCCAAAAAAACAAAGTCTGACACTGTTTCTACTGTTTCCCCATCTATTTCCCATGAAGTGATGGGGCCAGATGCCATGATCTTCGTTTTCTGAATGTTGAGCTTTAAGCCAACTTTTTCACTCTCCTCTTTCACTTTCAACAAGAGGCTTTTTAGCTCCTCTTCACTTTCTGCCATAAGGGTGGTGTCATCTGCATATCTGAGGTTATTGATATTTCTCCCAGCAATCTTGATTCCAGCTTGTGTTTCTTCCAGTCCAGCGTTTCTCATGATGTACTCTGCATATAAGTTAAATAAGCAGGGTGACAATATACAGCCTTGACGTACTCCTTTTCCTATTTGGAACCAGTCTGTTGTTCCATGTCCAGTTCTAACTGTTGCTTCCTGACCTGCATACAGATTTCTCAAGAGGCAGGTCAGGTGGTCTGGTATTCCCATCTCTTTCAGAATTTTCCACAGTTTACTGTGATCCACACCCTGAAAGACAGGAAAGCCATGCCAAGGCAGAGCCCAGACTGTCTGGAATGTATGAGCGTTTAGTGACTGACAGTGGGAGTCCAGCTGTATGAAGGGACGTGCAGTGAAAGAAAGAGAAAGTTTTCCTGTGGTGGGGCAGGGGTGGAGGGTGAGGAGAAGCATTTGGAAGCCATACATACATAAGGACACACATATACAAACACCATACACGAGAAATCACCAAAGGAATCAAAGAACTTCCTCCATTCAGCCTCTTCTACACTAATTAAGGCATGGTGCTGACAAATGTCTGCGAGGGCAGAAATTAGTATCGGGTTCACACCTAGCCCCAAAGGTAGTATAAAATTTAATCTTGATCTGCCTTAATTCCAGGATAAATTTTCACAGATTTTATTTCATCTCATTGGATCCCTAAGCCAATCATCTGAGCACTAACTCACTTAAAAAAAAAAAAAAAAGGTCAGTACGCTTCCTCAAATCCCAAAATGAATAGCTCTATTGTATTCACTTTGCAAATAACCTTTATTTCACATGGAATCTACTCTTATTCAAACAGTTCTGAGAAGATGTACTACATTCTCTCAAACTTGATCGTTGTGATACGAAGGCTTAGATGGGTTTCCTTTTGGATTCTGACAAGACAGTCACAGAAAAATAAAACACAAGCGAGTGTTACTAAAGAACAGATCTTCTTATGGCTCATCCTGCCTGGAAATTACTATTAAGGGCAAAAATATATATAAACTCTATAATAGAGAAACCCAAACTTATAGCGGTAGCATTAATGTCATTTATGCTTGACTAAAATCTAATAGAAGAGCTTGTCGATAACATAGAGATTTCAAAAGCATTAGTTCAGTTCAGTTGTCACGCAGTCATGTCCAACTCTTTGCAACCCCACTGACTGCAGCACGCCAGGCTTCCCTGTCCATCACTAACTCCCGGAGCTTGCTCAAACTCATGTCCATTGAGTCGGTGATGCCATCCAACCATCTCATCCTCTGTTGTCCCCTTCTCTTCCTGCCTTCAATCTTTCCCAGCATCAGGGTTTTTCCAATTAGTCAGCTCTTCTTCGCATCAGGTGGCCAAAGTATTGGAGTTTCAACTTCAAAATCAGTCTTTCCAATGAATATTCAGGACTTATTTCCTTTAAGATTGACTGGTTTGATAACCCTGCAGTCCAGGGGACCCTCAAGAGTCTTCTCCAGCACCACAGTTCGAAAGTATCAATTCTTTGGTGCTCAGCCTTCTTCACAGTCCAACTCTCACATCTGTACATGATGACTGGAAATACCACAGTTCTGACTACAAGGACCTTTGCTGGCAGAGTGATGTCTCTGCTTTTCAATACGCTCTCTAGGTTTGTCATCGCTTTTCTTCCAAGAAGCAAGCATTCCATAGGTTCTGGTTAAATATTTTTGGGATTTCCTGGTGACTCATAGGTAAAGAATCTGCCTGCCAATGCCAGAGACACAGGTTCGATCCATGGGTCAGAAAGATCCACTGGAGAAGGAAATAACAACCCACTCCAGTATTCTTGCCTGGGAAATCCCCATGGACAGAGGAGCCTGGTGGGCTCCAGTCCACGGGATTGCAAAGAATCAAACACAACTTAGTGCCTGAGCACACATGCAAATATTTCAGGCAAAAATATGATAGGAGATGCTGGATCTTCAGATTACAACAGGTGGAGACACTTAAGGTTAGGTTGTCCCACTATTCATGATTCTAAGTTGTCACCCTTTGTAATCAGCAATTAAACTATGGTCTGATCCTTTGGCACCATGATAGCATTCCCAGTGCCCCAACAACCTCTCACCTAATGGTTTAATCATCCATTTACCATCCTTGTCTAAATCAAGACTTTTCCTGGATCTGCAGATGGTGATTTCCTCATCCCATAATTTTAAACATTCAGATCCCGGATTTTTTTTTTTTTTTTTTTGGTAAAGAAGAGCTTTCCTCGGCAACCAGAAATATAGTTCTTACATTAAACTTGATATTCTTATTGTAAAAAGAACACAGTAAACTTGTTGTTGTTTTCTTTTCTTTTCAATCACTACATTTCAGAATAAAGAGATGATGTGATAACCACTTCCAATATCATCAAATGACTCTCTCCTATGATTCACAGTTTTTATTCAATGTTTTTAACTTAATTATAATAATTATTCTTTTGATGTTCAAATTGCCACAGATTTGGGGCAGTGGAAGCACCGTTGAGCTGACTCCTGAGTTCTCTGACATGCTCCTTTAGTCTGTTGAGTGTTTCTTTCTCTTCCAACACTATCTGTCCCTCATTCATATTATCCTCTGTTCCAAATTTGAAATTAGCCATTTCTCTAATGAGCTCTGATTCCTTTGAATGGGGAATGGTAGTTAGAAAACAGAATCCATTATTACATGTACTCTTTTCTACTGAAGTATTATTGCTCCTAAATCCTTTAGTGATTCAGAAATCACAAATTTATATTGATATTTTTCAGTCCAAATTTAAATTACAGGACTTTTCTTAATGTCTTAGGTTTTATATTCATATTAGAACACCTTGGTTTCTAATAGCACGAACATTCTTTTTTTAATACAATATAAATGAAACAGTTTCAAGTCTATAACACCATATTACTACTACTAACAACAAAATCACTGAATGAAGTTTAAGATTTTTTTGGTAATAGGGCTTCCCTGGTGACTCAGAGGATGAAGCGTCTGCCTGCAGTGTGGGACACCTGGGTTTGATCCCTGGGTCAAGAAGATCGCCTGGAGAAGGAAACAGCAACCCACTCCAGTACTGTTGCCTGGAAAATTCCACAGATGGAGGAGCCTGGCACCCTATAGTCCATAGAATCGCAGAGTGGTACACGACTGAGTAACTTCACTTCATTTCAGTCATATACCTACTAATGAACAGTCAGAACACTGTGCTCAAAAGTCACTTGGGATACACTTCCTGCATGATTATGTTATAATTCTGGTGTAGAATCAGACTAATTTATTTTCATTTGTTTACATTTGGGGGGTTGTCTCTTTTTTCAATCTTTTGAATTAATTTTGTCTTTTGAATATGTAAAATATTTATATGATGAAAAATAAAAATTATATAAAAGTTACACTCAAAGGAGTCTGGTTTTTATCCCTCCTCATCCATAAAGGTTGCCATTTTTATTAAAACTGACTTATCCTTCCAGTGTTTCTTATTTTGTAATCAAATAGCCACATAATTATTTTATTTGATTGCCTTTCTCATCAAAGGTAGCATACTATAAACTTGAACCTGTACTCTGTTGGCTTTCACTTAACAATACACCCTGCAGACCACCAAAATAAGAATCTAGAGTTCTTTCCCATTCTTTTTCACATAAAATTACTATAATTTATTTAATCAGTCTCATAATAATTTTTCCTGTTTTCCAAGCACAGAAAAATCTCAGCTAATGCTAAAATATAAAATATACACTGATATTTATAACTCCCCCTTCAAATATATAATACTGTCTGAACAATTGTTTACTTTCTTATAGATAGCAGCCTTTTCAGTTAGACTCTAAGTTCGTTAAACATAAAGATTGTCTTACATCTGGTATCATACAAGACTTGACACTACTGGGTATCTGATAAATAATAAGCCATATTTATTGAGATTTTACTATGTTCCAAGCAGTACCCTAATAAGTACTCATTTATACATGTCATTTAATTTAATATCCAAAACATACCTAGGAGGTGGATTTTCCTACCTCCATATAACACCTGAGGTTTACTCATGTGACAGCTTACAGTGGTGGCAGAGACCAGGGCATAAACCCAAGCAGACTTGCTTGAACTTGTGGTCTTAATCCTGAGATTATATGACTATATTAAGTGTTGTCTCCATTTAAAACTCTCCTCCCTCCAAGCAATTGACTTGGTCAATTTTCATTAACTAATTAGATTTGGTTTAATTGGGGTTGGAGGACCTAGACTAACTGCCTGGCTGACTCTCCCTGATCCTTAGTCTGAGCCCACATTTCATAGCTTCCCTTTCTCTCCTCTCACTTTTCCAGGTATGTGGTCAGCAAGCAAAGTTAATCAGCTCATGAACACCCATCTCCCATCCCCATCCCAGGGAGGCAGGCAGGATCCCAGTCCTTGTTTGCCTTGATCACAAAACACTCCAGTCATAAACGTCTCAGTATTAACTGTGGTTTAATTTCAACTATGACTAGAGCTTAGCAGGGGCTTCCTTCCCATCTGCCAAATGGTCCAGGCTTAACTACAATAGATGCTGCTACTGTGAAGAAGCTCAAAGGAAGCATCATTATAGCTAGAAATCAGGGAAATGTGGTTCCTTTCTGTAGGTAAAACTTTAAACATGAAAGAGACGTGTTATCTCACTTAAAGGTATTCCCCATCAAGGAAAAAAATAAAAATAAAAAAGGCTAAATAAAAAATAAAAAAAGCAGAAGAGGAGTTAGTAAGTCAGAGTAGCAAAGGAAAAGAAAGCTGATAATGGAAATGCCCTCTCAAGAGAGAAGGTGATCAGACCCAATAATGAGGTTGAACCCCTGATCTCATTCCATCCCCAATCTTTCTGATTGTGACTTGGCACTGTATTGGCCAGTAACTGTTACAGTAGTGCTCCATCACAGACAATGCAAAGATCCTAATAGCCTTCATTAACAAACATTTGTTGCTTGCTCACAGATCTTTCAGAGAAGGCAATGGCACCCCACTCCAGTACTCTTGCCTGGAAAATCCCATGGACGGAGGAGCCCAGTGGGCTGCAGTCCATGGGGTCGCTGAGAGTTGGACACGACTCAGTGACTTCACTTTCAGTTTTCACTTTCATGCATTGGAGAAGGCAATGGCACCCCACTCCAGTGTTCTTGCCTGGAGAAAACCAGGGATGGCCGAGCCTGGTGGGCTGCCGTCTATGTGGTTGCACAGAATCGGACATGACTAAGCAACTTAGCAGTAGCAGCACAGATCTTTGGGTTGGCTAAAGTTGTTCTATTTCAGACTTCAGGTTGGTTTCAGGTCTGTTGCACATGTCTCTCTCTTATTCCAAGACTCAGAATGAAGGACTGTGGCTATTGGGCATACTTGCAGGGCAGGACACAAATGCAGTCTAAACCACAGAAGAACATTTAAAGCTTCACACTGGATGGTTTGTACATGTTTTGGACAGAACAGCCCTCATATTCCATTGGCCAAGCCAGGTCATAGGACCAAGACCAAAGTTACAGAAAGTAGTAAGCATATTCTTCCCTCAGTCAATCATGGCAAAAGTGAGAAGGAAAGGAAGAATTGTAAACAAATAATGCAAAAAAAAAAGGGGAGGCTTCCCTAGTGACTCAGTTGGTTAAGAATCCACTTGTAATACAGGAGACTGCTTGCAATGCAGGAGAGACATGGGCAATCTCTGGGCTGGGAAGATCCTCTGGAGAAGAAAATGGCAACCCACTACAGTGTTCTTGCCTGGGAAATCCTATAGACAGAGGAGCCTTGTGGGCTACAGTTCATGGGGTCGCAGAGTTGGACATGACTTAGCGAATAAACCACCAAATGCAAAGAAACCCCAGAGCATTCCATGTGGCATGTCTGCAAAAAGAAACCGGGCCATCATATTCTTCCTGATCTTCTATTGCTGCTGCTGCTGCTGCTGCTGCTGCTGCTAAGTCACTTCAGTCATGTCCGACTCTGTGCGACCCCATAGACGGCAGCCCACCAGGCTCCCCCATCCCTGGGATTCTCCAGGCAAGAATACTGGAGTGGGGTGCCATTGCCTTCTCCAATGCATGAAAGTGAAAAGTGAAAGTGAAGTTGCTCAGTCGTGCCCGACTCTTAGTGACCCCATGGACTGCAGACTACCAGGCTCCTCCGTCCATGGGACTTTCCAGGCAAGAGTACTGGAGTGGGGTGCCATTGCCTTCTCACTTAGGGTAAATTCACAATTTGGCATACAGTCTCGCCAAACTTGATTATATGAGTCTTCCCCAGAAATAAATGTATTTTCCCTGGATTGACTAGTCAGATTTGTGTTCAAAGTATTTGCCAAGAACCACATAGCATGACCCGTGCAAATAAGACTGTGCTCTATAGACAATTAGGTTGAAAGTCTGGCCAATCGTGTATTGATTTTGGTGCACGGGGTTCAATATTTATACAAAGTTCAGTTACCCTTCGCGTAGTTCTCATGCCTCATGCTTCACTCATAATCTTTAAGGGATGAAGTCACATGCCTCTTTATACCCAGCCAAGAGCAAAGCTGTGCGTGTGTGCGCACAGTCACTCAGTCCTGTCTGACTCTCTGTGAGTCCATGGACTGTAAGCCTGCCAGGCTCCTCGGTCCATGGGATTTCCTAGGTAAGACTACTAGAGTAGGTTGCCATTTCCTTCTTCAGGGGATCTTCCTGACACAGGGATTGAACTTGCATCTCTTGTATCTCCTGCATTGGCAGACATATTCTTTACCTTTGAGCCATCTGGGAAGCCCCAGAGAGCAACGCTACTACTTGGTAAAGCAGGAAGAACACTGGACCTGGATTCAAACAGTCCCAGTTCCACCAACCATCATCACTGTGATTCTGAACAAGTCCTTTTCTTTTCATGATCCTCATTTTCCTTGGTGGTAAAACGGAGGTGATAAATTCTTCCTTACTTAACATACACACTGTGGGAGTATAAGTCAAAGTAGCTAAACAGTAAAATGCCAGAGACGTAGGAGAAATTGCCATTGAGGAAACTTCCTTTCTCATCCATTCTGCTCTACCACCTCTGTCGCAAGTGGTACTCTGTCCCAGACACCCGTATCCTTATCCCTGGCACACACTGTACAAACAACTCTAAGGATTATCCTCCCAACCTGTAGGACACCCAGGATGTTCCAGCCACAAAATCCACCCACGAGTCATCTTTGTATGCGCAGCTTGTTCCTGGTTGATGGCAGCTGTGCACCACTAGTGGCCTCCTAAGCATCAGAGATGCTCTTGTGCAGCAATTATTGCATTAATCAAAGGTTTCAAGCAATCTCCCATTTTTGGCTGAATAGTGAAAGTGTATATTCATGCTGTGCCCAAATGAGAGATTTTATAGGAAAAGGGATGCTTTGGGTACATGTTACTACTCTGGTATTGTTTCTAACCAAACTCTCACTTAGGGGTCAATTTTGCTGGAGAACATTATCTGTATACAAGCTAACTTAGCAAAAGAGAATGTTCGGTGGTATATTAGTACCCGTGCATAGACATATTTGCTAGTTAATCAATATCTGAGTATGCTGAATACCACTACTGAATTTATTTCAAATCCAGAGTGTGGAAATGAGAGCTAATCAGCATGGACAGACACTTGTTTGAATCGTTCCAGGTGGGATTTTAAGTGAATCACTCTCAGCCTTGCATTTGAAAGTGATACTACAGACCGTGGCATGGACCCACAGTGTGAAGCCACTTTCACACTAAAGGCGTGGATGGGGTCCATTTTCCAGAGGCCCCGCTGGTTCTCAAATGGAGCAGCCTAGATGACATTGCCCTATGGCAAGGAGTCCTCCTTCTCATCCTCAGGACAATAAAATACCGAGACTCAGGGTGCTTGCTGTACCACCAAACCAGGCTTGGACACCTAAGAAGATACCACAGGAGAGGGCTTTGGGAGCTTGGGAAGGCTCATGTCAAGACTCACTGCATTTCTCTGTGGTCAAACTAAATCTAAACTCTTTTTAACTATCCAGCCCAGATGAAAAAGAAAAGGGACATTGAAATTTTCTCAATTGGTGTGTGGTGACTTGCATTCTGTATGCTGAAGGAGAATTAGAATAATGAGGAGGAAATTCTGCAGCAATTGAATGCAAAGAAGCCCGCTAACACTGAGGCAATATTCAGCGAGGAGCACGGTGGGTGAGCGGTAGGAAAGAGGGACTCAGCCGAGCTTGAAGAGGCTCCTCTCCTCCGGAGACCTGCCTGTGTGCCCCAAGAGCTCTAGCCGATCGGTAGTCAACTCAGGTTATTGCTTCAAAATTTCACCATTATTTTTTTTTCTAAAATAATAAGAACTTACATTTTAATGAAAGGATCATTATCATATTCAAGCATACTCTTTCCCATAGGACTTGAACTGTTCTTTGCATATTTATGATTCTGCTGGGCTAAAGCTGAGAGAAATTTACAAATGAACAAAGGAAAGGAAGCTGTTGATTTCTGAAAAGACTGTCATCAAATGTGGTTTGTAATGACTA
This sequence comes from Aepyceros melampus, assembly GCA_006408695.1. Taxonomy (NCBI): domain Eukaryota; kingdom Metazoa; phylum Chordata; class Mammalia; order Artiodactyla; family Bovidae; genus Aepyceros; species Aepyceros melampus. Next base: position 99,058 of record SJXQ01004877.1, on the reverse strand, counting down.
TCCGTATTGTCCACATTCACTCAACCTTCGTCAGGTAAACATGCCCGTCTTCCTCTAGAGAATAGCTTTCTCTACCCTCAATGTTTCTGTTAGAATTGATGATGTTCTTGCCTCCGAAGTCACGTGATTCAGGCCCATCCCTGGAAAGCATCACTCCCCCAGGCCATAAGGATAAATCTGGAAGTGGTTATGTGACCCAACTGAGCTAGTACGTGTGGAGAAGAGAGGGATACTCTTTTGCCTTGAGTTCGAACCTGAGAGGATATAGTCCTGGCATTGTGGGCAGCCAGCTTGCAGGGAGCCTACAATGAGACCATGATGATAAGACGTCAGGGAATCAGAAATTAAGACAGACCTGAGCCTGCTTTAAGTCCTGGACTTTGTCTTGCATGAGCTACTAGGTTCTATTTTGTCACTTAAGACCATTTGTATTGAGCTTTGTGTGTGTCCTTAGCTGAAGGAACCATGCCAAAGAGATTTGAAACACTGTTGCATATTTCACCCTCTATAGAAGGAAATTTTTTTTTTGCCTAACTTGCCACTGTGAAGTAGCAGGAAAGGATTCTGGTCAGGAACAGGACCACTTATTTTCTGGTTTCACAAATGCCCCCTAAACTATCTGTGAGAAACTGGTTAAACCACTGAGTCAGCACTGACACCTAAGGAAATGAAGGGTCTGAATCTGAGCATTTCTAAGTGCTCTCCAGCCCCATGCGTGCGTGCTTACTCGCCAAGTTGTATCTGACTCTTTGCGACTACATGGACTGTAGCCTGCCAGGCTCCTCTGTCCATGGGATTCTCCAGGCAAGACTATGGAGTGGGTTGCTATTCCTTCCTCCAGGTGATTTTGCTGACCCAGAGATCGAACCTGCAGACAGATTCTTTGCCACTGAGCCACACAGGAAGCCCATAATTCCCTCTAATGCTTGCTCAACCATCCCGACTGGGAAGACACTTAAATAATTAGAAAGAAAAAAAAAATGTTTTCTACTCAAATGTCAGATTTTTGGTGTTCTTCAATGACCTCTAGCATAGACCCTAAATCTTATGACCCATGGCAAAGAACATGGCTTAAAAAAATAAATCAAAGAAACATATTTCTTAATACATGTATTTCTTCACCTGCTAGAGAAGTCTTCTATGTGAATCAGATTAAGTGATTTTCCGATTTTCAAACCAGACCAGCTGGGCAAAGCGACACCATCTTTGATAAATGAGAAGGAAAGCCTCATTAAAGAGAACATCCATGCTTTCTTTTTCTTTCTTGTTTCTTTTTCTTTTTTTGTCAAGAATCTCTGCAAGCTGCAGTTAACGACTGGAACAGAGTGCAGGCTGCTGTTAACTATCCACGTGGTGTTTGTGTCTCTGCTGAACTTGTTTATTTGCATTTAAAACAGATTTGGGATAGATATAAACACTTTGATGGGATTTATGGCAGAGACAAAAGTCGGTTAACATTTTGATCCAGTGAGTAGAAACTGAAAAGCCATCATTAAATTGATAACCAATAGTATTGAAGTTACCTTTTGAAAGCACAGAAAGGATGTTTGGAGCATGAAAGATCAAAACAGGAGTTACAACTGAAAGGAAAAAGGATGGGCACACCAAACTTGTTTTTGGAATTTAAATACTTTTATTTTGTAATCACAAAACAAGAAGCCAATGCACTTTATGTTTTTATTAATCAATATACCCCTGAAGATTAAAAAACAAGCTGAAATAGCACTTCATTTATTGGACATTAGATGGACAATTTGGAATAGAGATACAAGAATTCTGCACTTACCTGGGCTTCCCCGGGGGCTCAGTGGTAAATAATCTGCCTGCCAAGGCAAACACGTGGGTTCGATCCCTGGTCCAGGGAGATCCCCCATGCCTGAGGGCAATGAAGCCTGTGTAGCCTGGGGGCTACAATGACTGAGTCCACATGCCAAAACCACTGAACTCTGCACGCCTTGGATCCCATGCTCCAAAACAAGAAAGTGAAGTGAAGTCGCTCAGTCGTGTTTGACTTTTTGCAACCCTGTGGATTGTAGCCTACCAGGCTTCTCTGTCCATGGGATTCTCCAGACAAGAATACTAGATTAGGTTACCATTTCCTTCTCTAGGGGATCTTCCCAACCCAGGGATTGAACCTGAGTCTCCTGCATTGCAGGCAGACGCTTTAACCTCTGAGCCACCAGGGAAGCCTGAGAAGGCCAAGCATCACAACTAGAGAATAGTCATCCCTGCTCATGCAAATAGAAGGAAAAGCCCACACAGCAATGAAGACCCAGCACAGCCAAAATAAATACATGAATAAATAATTTTTTAAAAAGAGAGTGCTGTACCTATCAGACTCCGTGCCTTCAGGAGGACCATCTGAAACAAAGAAGAAGCTTGGAAGTGTTCTATCAGCTCAAAGATACCACAACACAAAACTTCTTCCATCTCAAGTGATTCAGAGGCTCACAGAGCTCCCGGCTACTTCCCCGGAACCTGGGGAAGAAAGACAGCAGAGTCGGGGAAAAGGTCTCGATGCACACACATGAGTTCAAGACCCAAATTCAGTACTTTCTGACTGAAATCCTTGAGTCTTAAGAGTTATCACACCTCACTTCCCTCATCGATACAAATGAAAGGAACAGCACTTATCTCACAGTTTATTTAGATTCAACACTTCCTCTCTGATTTCACCAGCTGGGGTCAATGCTTCTCCTTTTTTCTCCTTTTGCTTCCTTGCTGCTAAGTCACTTCAGTGGTGTCTGACTCTGTGCGACCCCATAGACGGCAGCCCACCAGGCTCCCCCGTTCCTGGGATTCTCCAGGCAAGAACACTGGAGTGGGCTTCCTTAAAACCAAATTTACATTCCTTTCAAGTCCATTCTAGGAGCTCTGACTTTTGTCTGTTGGTTTTCTCTCTCTGTTAGGACACTGGGGACTTAGTAGGGATATATTTGCATTCACTGATTGCTACTGATCAAATATCCATTCTGTGACAGGCAGCCTCTTGGAAGGAATTCATCAGTGAATAAGACATAGTGGTTGCCCTCAGGGGGCTTATAGTCTAGTAGCAGCAGGAGAGGTTTGGACAGAAAACAAATTACAACATAATCTCATTTTGTGAGAAAAGGACTGGGTCATTTTTAGAAATAAAAGGCATCCTCAATCCTCAATTACTTGTTGAAGAAATGATTAAATGGATGGATGAATACATGAATGAATAAATCACTCAATCCCATCCCCTGGGGATTCATCAAGAACTCTTTCATTATACAGGTGTGAGGATTAGGGAGATAAGTGGCCTGTCAAATTTTCATATTTGCTTTGTACTATAGTTTCTGTCACTTTGATTAAAATATGTAGAGTCATGAGAATACCCCTATTTGCAACTCAGCCTCAATTTAGAGAAGAGAAGCTCCACTTTTCAGATTTGTTGGTGTGTGTGGTATGAATGTGAAACCCTTGCTCTATGAAACAACGACCCTAGCATGAACCAGACGGCACACAGGGTAGACTGCCTACTGAATGGCCTTAGTTTCTTCTTTTGATTTTCATTTAAACTTTCTTCAAGCTTCAAATTCTCCAGTAACATTTAGGAGTGATAATTGTATCTCTCGGGAGGTATGTCTAATGTTTAAAAAGAATTGTTGACTTCTAAGACAATGAAGGAGCTGTTTACGCTTGGCCGCAGCAGCCAAATCTATTTATCAATATCATGTCTCTCCTAAATGAGTTCATATAACTACTCATCTGGCCAAGACTATTGATGTTTAGGATATCTCAGGCCTTTTGAATTAATTTTCTCACTGCTGAGTAGCAATGAAGGACTATTTATATTTGTCTTCTAACATTGGAGTAAACAGAACTCTAAACACTGGTTTAGCCTGGGTGTCCCCAACTGGATCAACTCTCCCAATTGTGCTTTGTTTCTTGTTTTTTTTCATTTTCCCCCCACAGATTTAACCTCTCTGGACCCCAGTTTTCTTAATTGTAAAATGAGAGAAGAAAAGTGGAAAATCTCTTGAAAACTCACATAGCTCTGATATTCTAAGAGTCTAATATTCCCATTTTATCAAAATGTTAGACACAAAAGTCTTTTTAAAAGAATAAAACTTGTTGGCACCAATATGTAGATATGCACAGGCCTCCTTCCCCAGTACAGACACAGCCACAAAACCGCAGGCCGGACTTCTAACCCCTCAGCCCCTCCAACGCAACATTCTGGAGCCAACAGCACAGATTCTTAAGCACCAAGTGCAAACTAAACAAGAGAGGCAAACGAAAGACAACTGACTTACGTGGTATACATGTGAAAAATTCTGTGGGTAGGATCTGGAGTCTGAATCATGTGCATTTTGAGAATAAATTTTAGATTTCTTATTTGCCCGTTCAATAGAAGCATACAGTGAATAAGGGAGAAACAAGACAACAGGCATCTGTGAGACCAGAGACACATTTTCCTTGGGTCACTGAGGTCAAAGGCAAATGACACAATGCCCAGAAATAAAGCAGATGGTCTTACTTGAAATAAAAAATGAGTATATCATTAAGTTGTTAACTACTCTAGGCACATAGTCCTGGAGATGTTTTTTTAATAACATTATTATGGTTAACAATATTTAAGATGAAATGCTGGGTCACAAGGTTGAACAGAATGACTGTCTTGGTCTGCTTCAAAAGCTCTTTCAATACATCAGCAGACTGTGAATAGGATACATAAGTGAAAAGCAGGTAAATAAGCTATGCTATTAAAACAGATATTAAGAGCCAGTTAAAAACCAATCCAAGGTCATGTGAAATTTCAAAGTATGGGATAATGGCACTCAGCAAGAGAACTCTTCAACCAAATTGACCCAGATAGTTGATTGTCAGGCAATTCTGAGGAAAGAGAGCTAAAAAAAAAAAAAAAAAAAAAAAAA
>SJXQ01004877.1:0-93891 GCA_006408695.1 Aepyceros melampus | reverse complement strand
ACTAGAAAGCATGAAAGTGCTGAAGACTAACAGCTCATAATCATTCATTCATTCATCACATTTCTGTTGTGCTTCTAAAAAAGCAGATCCACTGGATCAGATGCTGAGATTTCGGTGGTGAACACATTGCACAGGGGCTTTCTTTGTCTTCAAATTTTTGAAATCTAATTACTGGGAGGGTAGGTGGGAATTCCTAATCACTAGCAACAACTGAAAGAATGTAAACACTCATAAGAAGGTATTAAGGGCTTGCTGGTGAAAGTAAAGTGTTCCAAGGTCATTGCCATCAAAATTAGTTATTGTGGTATATGGCAGTGACCATAATAAGTCTTCAGTCAGAGTATATGATGTATATAAACTCTCACTGGCTCTCTCAACCTTCACTTCCAGTTCAGTTCAGTTGCTCAGTGATGTCTGACTCTTTGTGACCCCATGGACTGCAACATGCCAGGGCTTCCCTGTCCATCACCAACTCCGGTCAAACTCATGTCCATAGATTTGGTGATGCCATCCAACCATCTTATCCTCAGTCATCCCCTTTCTCCTCCTGCCTTTAAGCTTTCCCCAAATCAGGGTCTTTACTAATGAGTAGTTCTTTGCATCAGGTGGCCAAAGTATTGGAGCTTCAGCTTCAGCTGAATGAATATTCAGGACTGATTTCCTTTAGGATTGACAGGTTTCACTTTACCCTGCTTCTATTTGGAGAGTTTCAGTTCAGTCATTCAGTCATGTCCGATTCTTTGCGACCCCATGAATCGCAGCACGCCAGGCCTCCCTGTCCATCACCAACTCCCGGAGTCTACTCAAACTCATGTCCATCGAGTAGGTGATGCCATCCAGCCATCTCTTCTTCTGTCATCCCCTTCTCCTCCTGCCCCTAATCCTTCCCAGCATCAGGGTCTTTTCCAATGAGTCAACCCTTCACATGAGGTGGCCAAATTATTGGAGTTTCAGCTTTAGCCTCAGTCCTTCCAATGGACACCCAGGACTGATCTCCTTTAGGATAGACCGGTTAGACCTCCTTGCAGTTTAGAAAATGTGAATGACATTTCCCAGACTCCCTTGCAGCTAGGACTTCTCAAATAAATTGTGTTCTGCTAACTAGACAACTTTGCAGAGATTAAGACTGCATTGGCATAGAGAGGCAAATGGTATTCTTCCTGCGTCTGTGACTGGTGGCTGGAGAGTAAGTCCCAACAGGTTGAGTGTTTACAAGGAAAGTGAAAGTGAAGCTGCTCAGTTGTGTCCAACTCTTTGCGACCCCATGGATTGTTGCCTACCAGGCTCCTCCCTCCATGGGATTCTCCAGGCAAGAATACTGGAGTGGGTTGCCATTTCCTTCTTCAGGGGATCTTCCCAACCCAGGGATTGAACCAAGGTTTCTCGCATTGCAGGCAGATGCTTTACCCTCTGTTTACAATGGTGGACTTCATATCACTCAGGCCCCCTCTGTGGGTATAAAGCAACTATCACAGAAGGTTTTTGATGCGTGGATTATAGCTCCAGTGCTGAATGTTCAACCAGCAGTCTGCTAGCACTCTCATGACTTCAGCTTTTCTAGCTCTCACCTCGTGTATTAGTCAAGGATCTCCAGGAAAATAGAATATATATAGGAAAGGTTTATGTGTTCTCTTCCAGTGACTCTCTCTTTATGCTCATTCAGTCCCCATCCCTTCCTCCCTTTCTTTCTTCTTCTTCCCCCACCTTCCTTCCATCTTTCCCAAATTTCACATATATGTATACAATTCTAGAGACTGAGAAGTCCCATGATCTGGCACCAGTTTTGTAAGTCTTGATTTGAGTCTGAACGATGGAGAGCCAGGAGTGCCAATGTCTGAGGAGAAGCTGGGCATCCCAGCTCAGGCAGAGAGCAAATCTGCTCTTTCTCCTCCCGTTTGTTTTATTCATTCTCTCAATGGACTGGATGATGCCCAACCACAATGGTGAGGGTGATCTTCTTTACTTAGTCCACCACTTCAAATGTGGGTCTCTTCCAGAAACACCCTCACAGACATACTCAGCAATATTTTCCAGCTATCTGTGCATGCATAGCCCAGCCAAGTAACACATAAAACTAACCACTGCACCTTGGTTTTGTAAAGGACCATCATTCTGCACAACAGATCATTTAAATCACTCTATGCTTGAAAGATAGAGTGTTTCTGGTCTCCTGCACTCAACCTTGACTTATAAGCACAGTGAAACCATCACCAAATATCCAAATATCACAAATATCTAAACATTGATCTTGATGTCCATCTCCAGTACCAGAGAGCAGAATGAACACAGTGAGCTCAGAAGAACAGGAAAGGCACACCCACTGGCTTCAAAAGAAGACGGGGAATCTCTCTCATCCAAGAACTCTGGATGAAAGGTAGATGAAATATTTACTATGACTTCTTGCTTTGGGATTATATGGAACATGAAATATTTAGACAGGAGATTTAAGGTCCTTCCTGTTCCGATTCTATGACTGGGACTGTCTCCAGGTCTATAAAGCAGTGAATTCATGCTTGTAACTGCAAGATGTTTGAGCTGATTATCATAGGTTCAAATACACTGTGGTTTTCCCAAGATCACCCAGCTGCTAAACAGTTGAGTAAGGTGATTGTAAAGTATGTGCACCAGTTCTTTGATGTATTTCCTTTTAAAATGTATCGTCTAATCCCCCACGCCATGAATGTGGGCTGGACTTAATGACTCACTCCTAACACTGAGGATGTAGTGGAAGGGGCCATGTGTGATTCCCAAATTTAAGGCACAAAAGACATTCTCACTTCTGCTTTGCCTTCTTTTGAATTGCCTGTTTTGAAGGAAGTCCATGGCTTTGTTATGAGGACACTCCAGCAGCCTCTAGGGAGGCCCAACTGGGGAAAAACTAGGATTTACTGCCACAACCAGCATCAACACACCAGTGTCAGGGAGGGAAAAAATTATTTTCCTTCTATCCCTCTAGGTTTCAGCTGGGCATCTTTAAAAAAAAGTACAGAGCAACAAGAGAAAAGCAGAAATAAGTTTACTAAATGTATCTCTCATATATACATGGGAGAAACTCAAGGATGAGAACCTCAAAAGAGTGGTTACACTTGGGTTTATAAACCAGCTTGGGGCTAAAACATAGGGAAAGGGGGTTTGGGCTTCTGGGCAAGTTATGGGAAGGTGGTCAGGAAAAGTGTGCTCAACAAGGGTAAGATCTAGTATACAAATTTAAGCCATCGCCTTCTCCCTGGATAAGGGTGTCTTGGGAGTATGTCATTTTTCTCTTCCTGGTACAGAGTGGGAAACATCCTTTGGAAATTTCCCTTATTAATATAAAGTTCCTTCACAAAAGGGAAAGTTATGCTGTGTCTTCAGAGCTTTTCCTGTGTCTTCTGTTTCTCGAAATAACCCTGTACTAAAAAGGTATATTTTGGGTTGGTATATTCTAGTCTCCTACACCAGTCATGTGAATGAACTACCCTGAAGCAGATTTCCTAGCCTCAGGTATGACTTCAGATGACTGTAGGCCTGGCCAACATCTTGACTACAGCTTCATGAAAGAGTCTTGTTATGGGCTGAATTTTACTTCCTGAAAAAGATACGGTGAATTCCTAACCCCACCCCCACCCAGCATTTGTGAATGTGACCTCAATACTGTAGATGTAAGAAGGTTAATATGATGTCATTAGGGCAGGTCCTAAATCAACAGGACTGGTGTCCCACAAAGGGGAAATCTAGACACAGGCAGAGATGCACACAGTGGGAAGATGGTATTGATACCAAGATACAGCATAAGACAGCCACGTGACAGCTGTGACAGAGGTTGTGGTGATGTGTCTACTTACTAAGGGACACCAAAGACTAACCATGTGAACACCAGGAGAGAGAAGAAGCAACACAGGCTTCTTCCCTGTGGGTTCTGGAAGAAGCATGACTCCGCTAAACACCTTGATTTTGGACTTCTGGTCTCCAGAACAGTGAGACCACAAGGGTCTGTTGTTTTAAGTCACTCAGCTTGTGAAGTACTAGAAAACTAATACAACCCGGAGTCATCCAAAGAAGCCACTCCTGAATTCCCGACCTACAAAGACTGTTAAGATGATAAATGTTTATTGTTGTTTTCAGCCATAAATTTTGGTACAATGTATTGTTAACCAATAGTTAACACTCAGAGCTAGACCAAAACTTAAGCCTTCGAGTAATCTTTCTACTATATCAAGTTGCTGTTTGTTACCTTTGAGAATGAGAAAGGCTAGGAATGGTTAGCTTAACTTGCTACTAATATCTTTGGAGACAATGGCAGAATTTTCCACCATGAGGCAGCAAAGTTATCTTCACGGGGGGTTGTGGAGCTAATCTGACAGTAAACCTAATCGCATCTAGGTTTGTGTTGCCCTTATGAGTACTTCTGCATCCCTCTAGGAGCGGCACCAAATGATCAGCACTGGACCATAAAATGCAGCAAGACTGACATTATGTAACAAAGAACATTCTCTGTAACTGTTCAACCATTCTCCAGACAGAGATGAAAGATAGATGGATAGAGAGATGGATGGATGGAAGGAAGGGAAGGGGGAAGGGAGAGAAGAAGGTAGGGAGCCAGTGAGGGAAGGAAGGAGGCTGAATGAATATAGAGAGTCACTAGGCAAAAGCACACAAAAATAAATAGTAGATTTCTGTGTGTCAGAAAGGTGGAATTATGGCTCATTATCTTCTATTTTTCAAGCTAAACTATTACAATGTTTCTTGACAGTTATTTTCTATGGCTTATAAATTGATATTTGGCTTCTCCCTCTCCCCATCCCACCCCCTGCCAACTTTTTTAATACACAATTTTTCTGTCTTCAGATGATGGGAAGGAAAGTATGTATTTACATCTTAATTAATAATTTAAAGTATCAACATTATAAATTTAGAGGTCTTCTGTTTAGTGTCATCAATTTATTGATTATAACTTGATCTAAATGAGATGATCTTAGGATATTTGAATTTTGACGAACAACAACAACAATAAAAAAGGGAAAATAGATTTGATGTGTTTCAGTCCATCATTTCGCGCCTCAGAAAGTAATTCACTGAGCTCCATGTAGTCCAGGACAGGGTCCACCATGAAATATGCTGGGGACCAGCACAACGTATACACTACTTGGCAGTCACACTGATAATTTTTTTATACAAAGCTGTTTGGACTCTCAAATCTAACACTACCAAACATCACCGTTCCATTATTTGTATTATTTCCTCTCTTATTTGGTGTAAAGAAAGCCAACTACCTCCAAAGGAAAATTCTTCCCTTTTCAATCAGGAAATGTGGAAATTTTTAGTGCTTTCTTTAAACATCCAACATCAACTTCACTGAGTGGGCAGAGGATGCTATTTCAGTTTCACTCTGTATGCTGTGGTCACCAGCCAAAGAAGTTGCATGTAAACAAAGCATGTCAAGCTTAATGTATTCAGGGGATCAACATATTCACAAAGACACCAATTTCATGAATCCATTCTATTTCAACACAGTCGAAGTTAATATTTTTCTTGCAGGTTTGTTTGTTTTTTAATCAAAAGCAGATGAAAATGACAACTTTCCTTGGACCCACCATATTTTCTACAAAGCAACTATTGGCTGTGATTAAGGGAAGACAAAGCTACATGCTGTGGGTAGCTGAAATACTTCTGGAATTTATTAACTTGGGTATACATGCTAAGGCCAAATGAGTTTCTTTAATTTCCATAATGAAATTGTTTTTGTAAAGTTAAAAATACTGTAATGAGGCCAAAACGGTGTGCTTTCAGGGGGCTCCCATGGTGAAACAAATGAGATTTTAGCTTCTCTAATTGGGCATACTGCAAGCTGGCTTGATGCTGTCCTCAACGCAGGATGTTTGTTATCCTAACAAAAAAGAGGTCTACAGCTGTCAGCACAATGCTATATGGCTTTTCAGAAGCCAGGCTATCGGAGGAAGACCGCTGCTCTCTAAGGGGACCACCCAAAGGGAAAGATCAAGTAGAGAACAGCTCTCCTCTTCCCTGATTAAGAAGTTGTTCATAAGGTAATTTGTTTACAGCTATCAAAGGGAAGCATTGGAAACAACTGGGGAGAATTCCCAGAATCCTCTGAAAGAATTTTATTTGATTAAGCAATGAATATGGATATTATCTATCCCCCGCCCCCACCCCACATTTTTGTCTTCTTATGAATTAAATCTCATTACCTGTCAACACAGGCCTTTAGAGTCTTACTGTTCCTGCAGAAAACAAAAGTTAGGCCCATTTTATTGAGGCAGCTCTTGCCAAACTCTGCTGGTGAGCTGCCACACTGGGTACCATGGAAACAGCCTATGAACCTCTTTGAGCTCTGGAATGGTTTTGATGTAATATTGTCTTCATTTATTTTTAACCATTACCTTCAAGTACAAAGGGAAGTAAAATAGAAGGCTAGTCAAATTAATTTTTAGCCACCAGTAGTAAGTCAGTAACTGAATTTTCCCAGTTTGTAACGAGCACTTTCTTTTGGATGTAAATATTCAAAAGGATCCAGAAAGATGAATAATTTTGCTATAAAGTTCCACCCTGCTCAGTTACATTTGCTAGATGCTAAACAAGTGGAATGACTGGTATACTATCAAACTATATGAAAAATTAATAGCATATGCACCAAATGAATTCAAATCTCCCAAATCCAATTATTCAAAGAGATAAATATTTAAAGCATAATGTAAGCTGCTATAGTAGGCTATAATTATACATTACAGTGGTAAAATGTGTATTTCCAGCAGCATAGATTCAAAATGCTATTTTTCCATTATTCTAAAGAAGAATATAATAAATCATGACACAGGAATTAGGTGAAATAGATTTCACTACAGTAAAACTTTCTGAATTGCCCCCAACTAGTAGCTTCTATGTTACATTAATTTGATTGTTGTTTCCAATTTGTTCAAAACAAAACAAGAGTGCTATAATAAAACAAATGGATGGTACCTACTATCATTCTCCCTTTTCATTGGTTATACTTTTCACTTCTTTTTTTCCAACAAGTTTTCAAATACTGATCATTTCAAGAACTCTAATCAGTTCTATATTTTTCAAGATGAGCTTAAATATAAAAAAATATTTGAGGGGAAATCTTTCATTTAAAATTTTGCAAATATAGAATCTAAGTAAAAATGAATTGATTCATTATGTGCATATATTCTGAAATAAAAGGAATAAAATAAAATTGTAGCTCCAGAATGATGGCAACATCAAAATTATATATGGGCTAAAAAAAAAAAAAAACCTATATATAGGCTGACTATATATCATTTCATTTAATTATAAATCACCCAAAATCTGAAATTCTAAGACAACAGAAAAGCTTGGTAGTTAACAGCATAGACTCTGGAGTCTAAGAGGTATGGACTGGGATCTCAGGTCACCCTTATCAGTTGTATGATCTTGGGCACTTGAGCTCTTTAAACCTTAGTTTCCTGTCTGTCAAATGGGGATCATAAAGGCATCTACCTCACTTGCTGCTGTATCAAATGTGATCATGCACACTGAGGTAGTGCCTGCAAGGTCTAAAGCTGTCAGGTAATCTATGTGATAAGAATAATGTGGTGAAGATGATGGTGGTGATAACAGTTTTGACACTGGGGATTCACACACCACAAAATACTCACTCTGAATACACGTGAACCGATTTCCTTGATGCCCGGAAACCAACTCTTTGCAACCGCATAGGCTGTAGCCCGCCAGGCTTCTCTGTCCATGGGATTCACCAAGCAAGAATACTGGAGTGGGTTGCCATTTCCTACTCCAGGGGATCTCCCCAACCCAGGGATCAAACCTGCATCCTGCATCTCCTAAATTGGCAGACAGAGTCTTAACTGTGCCACCTGAGAAACTCCTCCCATGTATTTAATTGCCCACAATCTGCTGCCTCTAGAAGTTCAAAATGGGTTTCCTTGGTGGCTCAGTGGTAAAGATTCCACTTGCCAATGGAGGAGACGCTCTTCGATCTCTGTGTTAGGAAGATCCTCTGGAGGAGGGCAAGGCAACCAACTCCAGTATTCTTGCCTGGAGAATCCCATGGACAGAGGAGCCTGACGGGCTACAGCCCATAGGGTCCCAAAGAGTCAGACAGGACTGAATCAGTTTAACACAAACACACAGGCAATGAGCCTATAATAAGTAGAAGAAAAAGTATTTTTTCCTTCCCTATACTTGATACAAAGTATATGTTTTAAGTGAAATGTATTTAAAATGCCTCAGTATTAGAGACAAGAAATCTGAATAAAGAGGAGTCAGGAGACTTGTTTAATTAAAAGGGGAAGATGAGATGAAGACAATGAATGGTACAGCCACAGATGCCTCAGACGGCCCCAGAAGAATGTCTGAAAACAAGAAAAACTAGAAGCAGAACTCTGCTACCGAATGACAATATTCATTCAACAGAAAATTTCCAAGAGTAAAGACAAGCTTCATATCATTGGAATTGTCCAAACATTAATACATCTTGAGGATGCATTAATATATCTTGAGGAAAACTGATTCAGTAGAAATGGAGATTTTCATATAATTCATTAGTGGAAATCTAGCAAGCAAATTGTGAAATCTCACCTAAGAGGCCCCCCAAATTATGGCTTCCCAAGCCATGGGTAGCTCCATGAATGCTGACTAGAGGAATAATCTCATTTCCCTTCTACACCAAAAGTAACTGCATATCCTCTTATCTTTTTACTTTTCATAATATTTGGCTAAGTCTACTTCATGATGATACTATCGTGATAGCAGAAATTTCTATATGTGAAAACAAAAAAAGAAAATGTTGCTAGACATGTTACTAATAGTGAGTGAACAGCACACTTAATAATTTTGATCCACATAGTTTCTGTTTGATATTAGGTCATAATAACCATTTTATTGTCATCGAAATGGTTTTTTTAAACCATTTATGCCAATATGTAATAACAAACTCATTTTATAGTCTCAAATCCCTTATGGTGTGTGAACATCTCAAGTAACTGACCTTTTTTTTAAAAAATATAACACATTTATGTGTGTGTAAATGTGTGTGTGTGCATCTATATATATTCTTAAAAATGAGCATTTACTCATTTATATTTTCAGAAAGAATTTTCAATCATGCAAAGCCTTTTGCAACATCTCCACTCATCTCAGACATGAATACTGTAACATGTATGGGCATAGCTGAGACAAATTTATCATGACAGCAACCAAATAATAAATCTGTATCTCTTAACCAGTTCCATTTCCGAATAATTTCTCTGTCGCACATTATTTTAGTCTGGCAGATTGCTCCATTCTTTTTTTTTTTTCCCTTTACTTTGGGGTTAAACTGCACTTTCGAATTCACATTATTTTGCAGATAGCATGTCACCTTCACTTAAGTTGCTATGGCTGGCATTTCTCTTCTATCAGCTGGAGCGGTTAATTTACTTGCATTGACCAGCCAACAGTATAATCTACCACCTGATAATTGTGTTCTTCTTGGCCCACCAAAGTCGTAAAAGACAAAGAAGAAGACTTAATTTTTGCAGTTTCATAGTTTGAATTCTTATGATTTGATCTTAAATTCTTTGATTTGCTGAGGAACTCCATGACTGAGTAGGGAGGGCTTTTCTTTATTTTCTCATTTTTTAAAAATAAATCACATTTATCTATCAGTGTTGGGTTTAACATAGGAGGACTCTTGCCAGTTATACTGTAACTGATGCAGTAATGCTGGAATTTCAAATAGAGAGAAATATAAATAGTATACATCTTTAAGGGCTGTTGGATAAATTGTTTACATAAAGGCTGGTTATTCCAAATAAAATGGTTTTTGTCATTGATGTTACTAAAAGAATGGAGAACTTTGCAGGAGAAGCAAAAGAATAAATATCATGCAGTACCAAAATGGATGTGTGCTAAAATGTGTACATGCCAGCAATTTAATATTGTAAAGCTGAAGTGGAAATATTTTAGAAACCCACTAAGTCATATCAAAAGTAAATATTTCTGTTAATCCAAAAATATTAGACAATTTAAACCTGTTAAAGTTGAATTTCACAGCTATTTTATCCTTCTGTAAATAATTACTATTTCTCCATTTCTCTAGACAATTATGATACTGGAAAATGCTAATTCATGCTTATCAAGATAAGATAGAGCTAAAAACCAGAAACACGCTCTCCTCAGTCTGTTACTTTATTTTGGGCTAAGAGACTGCAGTTTTGACAGTGGGGCCATCTGCTACTAACTTTTCTCCTTATCACCATGCAGTCCAGTCAAAAGCAATTAAACCTGTTTTGCCATTATAATATGTAGATAATGATGATAAATTATAGCCTTAAAATGAGTCTCAAATTATGCACACGCTAGGTATTTCCCTTACAGCTACTGATATAAAAGATATTCCTGTACTTGTGAAATTTTTCAGCTATTTTATTAATGATGTTAGCTCTATAATGAGCTACCTACCAGGATATTTTGCAGGCACAGAGCCTAACAGTCATTATAAATCTATTTATATCCCAGCAAGATGTTTCTCCAAGTAGAGAGCAGAGCCCCAACACTCTGCATTGCAGTTGAACAAAATATATAGCACGTATGGCTCTGACTTCCTATGTTTTATTATGTCACATAATCAATAAAACACATAAATACCACAAATAAAAAGTAGAAGGAAGAAAATTCTATGACTCCAGCACAACATGGGGCTATGTGGCAGAAAGGAGATGAGGCTTAATGATTTCCAGGAACAGATACAAAGCTATCATTCTTGAAGCAAACCATATATTACCTCTGATTTCCATCAGAAATGTCTGGAGTCTTTTCAAGGCAGAACTACGAATGAGCCAATGTTCCAAAATGGTAACTAATATCAATCTCGTATTAGGACTGCCAATGGGAACCACCATATTGGACAGCTTGACTGGTTGGCTTTTCAGATTTGCAGCTGCTAGCACAATTGTTTTTTCAGAAGATTTGTTACAATTTGTTACCACCTTTTAATTCTGTTAGACAAAAAAGAAGAACCAGGAAATGCAGTAAATGCCTTGAATGCCCCAAGAAACTCTATTTAAATAAACTCTTCTGTGGACTCCCACTCCAAAGCACAGCTATTTAAGACACCACCTTCTGCAGTAACTAATGTGGCTTTGCTAATTGAGAGTTGGAGAAAAAAGCCCTTCTTACATTTGTTTCCTGCCACTGTTTTCTCTAGCAAAAAACCATTTGGCATGGTAAACATGTATTAATTATGGATATCCGACTTCCTCATTCTGTTTTATCATCAAAACCAGACTAATGATGACTGGGTAGAAAAAAAAAAAAAAAAGAACAATTTGGTCCCAAAGAAAAGGAACTCTTAGCAACACTGGAAAAATGTACTGCCTAGCAGTAGTTCATTACAACCTATCTTTTTTCATGACTATGTAACACTCATAAATAAGTCAGGGGGAGGAAGAACATGGAAAACCGAGAAACTCACCAATTACATCTGCCACAACGCTATATTAATGGAGGCAGTTTATTGATATTTTAATAGGTCTTCTCCTGAACTATATTGGAAACAGGAATCTCAATTGCAGCTTATCATCTATTTGCAGCAAAGGTATTATACATTATGACTCACACGAGGACCCACCTCAAATTCATACCATTCTTCAAATCATCGTTTTAGGTCATACCCTTAGCATCTCAGTGTGCTTCCCCAGACAAACATGAAGAGCAGGCATTTCCCCAGGGCATACAAACTGCCAACTCTAGAAACCAACAGTGTGGGAATTCTGCCTTTCATTTTTCTCCCGCATTTATAATGTGGAGGCTTTTGGCAAGAATAAAGTTTTACAGTATGGGAGATGTATGGTCAGACTCTTACATTGGGGAAAATATTGCACATCATAGAGGAAAAAAGTGAGATTGCTTCCCCTCGTTTCCCCATCTGTTTAATGAAATGTGTGCTGAGTTGAATGTATGCAAATAATGGTAAAAATATATATATATTCAATGTGCCAGAAAGCAGATTTTGCAATGCACAATTTAAACAGTCTAATATTGGCCTTAGCAGGGAACAGAAGGGCAGGAATATAATAGAATATAATAAGATAGGATAACAAAATAGAAGGGAAAAAGGATGAACAAAGAGGAAAACAGAGGCAATTTCAAATAATGTGAAGAATACAGAATAGCACCCTTATTTCTATAGCTCTGAGAGATGACTATGAAGGGAGAAAGTCCAAGGCTGCACAGTTTGTCTTTAAAGTTAGGCTGCGGGAAAAGCAGTGAGTCTGAAGGAAGCAGCTTTGACATTTCTCAGCTAAGATGCGGCTCCAGCCCAATCAGCTGTGTAATCCCAAGTATTTTTCCCAGAGCCTCTATTTCTTCATCTGTCAAGTGGATAAATTCAGCTACCTTATAGAACTGCTATGAAGAGTGAAAGAAATATGAGATAAAAATATCTATTCATGTCCCTTGCACAAAGTTAGGTGCTAATAAATCTCATTTGGCCTTATTAACTCTTATGCCCAGCATTTATTTCCATTAAAAAAATTTTTTTCCAGATTAAAAAAGCTGTACATCTCATCATCCTATGAAATGTTTTCTTCCCACTATCCTCAAATATGCTTTCTCCCCCAAATTAGTGAATCCTCTGCACAATAAAGACTTCTGCCTCTCCTGCAACTTTTAGGCAGTCAGGAGAGCAACATCTCATAAACCTAAGGTTCTCAATCGTGGTTGCACATTATAATCACCTGGGTCATTGCTTGTTTGATTGTTTAAATAACAATGCCAGAGATCCTGATGAATTGCTCTGGGTTTCAAGCTTTCTGAAAGATACCCAGCCAATTCTAATGTGTAGCTGAGGCTGAGTCCAGGGCTTCACCCTGTAGGTGGGCAAGACAGGGCAGCAAGACCATGTGCAGCAAGTCACAGGGTAAATCTAAGCTCCCAGGTGAGCTTAACTTTAGTTCCATTTTTAAAGGGAGACATTTTCCATGCTAACTAGGAGGGTGAGTGGCACTTGGTACATAGTATCTTTTTAATCCAGTCTCAAACCAGCTAAATAAATACAATGTGTTCCATTTTTCCCATTTGGCCTCTTCATTCTCATTAGCAGCTGCCAATGTGTTGCCATATTTTTATTTCCCTTGGCAGAGAAGGCAAATTCCTCCCCTAGGAGTATGTGCCAATCAATAGCATGGCAAAGATGGTCTGTGGACCATCAGCATTCTTCCCTCTGCCCACATAAGAGCATAAATTATCCTCTATGTGATCTGAGTACAGCTCCCAAGTCACAAATGTATCCCTAGGTCAGCTTTCTTCAACTTTGACATCCGGCTGTCTGTCCTTCCATAATTAATTGTTATTGTAAAGTCCTGGGAGTATAGTGAGCTTTTTCTTACTATTAAATTGGAAATATGCAGTACTTCATTGTAACTGTATTTCAAAAAAAAAAAAAGCTTCCTCAACAAATCTTTTAGCTCAATCATTTTCTGGAAATGAAAAAGGTAATGACTGAAATTAGATCCAAGCCTGATTTACCTGAAAGCATACCATGTTCCAGAAAGTCTGCTAATTCTTCTAATACTCCATTCAGGGAGAAATTAAACCACCCACTCTTTTTATCAAGTTCATGCAAACACTGCATTGTGTTACCTCCTCTGCACAGCTCTGTTGCAGTTAACTGATAAACATGAATCCAGCTTCGTTGACATCAGTCAATTATGCGAGTGCCAAACAGAAATAGTAAGCAATGGAAACATGCTGTATGAATTGCGATTGTATCAAAATAGCCATATTGATTTCAACTTGATTCCCATTGTACAAAGAAAAGCAGCAAAGTGTTTTCCAAGCAGAAAGCAAAAGAGAAAGATGCAAGAGAATACATCCTGGGTTTTTATTATTATTATTATTCCATTGGAACATGCTAATTTAGAACTGGTAGTTGGATCTTACTCTTCTCTCAATATAATTTAAGGAATAAAAAAGGTTTGGAATCTATTTTAAAAGGTTGAGAAGGTCTGTTGGTCTGTTACTGTGGCAACAGTCATCCCCAAGACACAGCATAACTAATAAGTTAACTAGATGCACCTAGCTCCAACCATCCAGCATAGGCTATAAAACTAAACTGCTGAGAATCACTGGCAACTTCGCTGAGGGAAGAATGGTGCAAACTGGTACACTAGGGAAGCCGATAATCCAATTTAGAAGTGCAGATTCTCATTTCAGTTTCATTGGCATGTTCATTTTGAACTAAAGGGATCTGAGCAGTAATTCTATAAACAACCAGCACTTAGAAATCAGAGGCAACGAGATTCTCTAGAGGTATAATTGCTTTTAAACTAGGCAACCTGAAATTGTATTGCCTGGTTGTAGCAGGGAGAAAGGGGGGAATATCTCAGCTGGGAAAATGGGTAGTTGGCTAAAGAATACCCGCAAACTGGGCATGGCTTGGGCATCTCCATATACCCAGTGATGTGATTTTATTCAATAAAATTTATCAAGGATTCCTATAGCACTTAGAATTTTATTAGTCATCACACATTTTACATCAACTAAATTTTGTAATATCAGGAGAACCAATTATATAAATAAGACCCAGTTCAAATCGCAGGTCTGCCATCTTACCATCTGCAGCAGTGAAACCTTTGCTAGGCAACACAATTTCTCTAATCCCTGTTACATCATCTCTAAAATGGTGATCACAGTGGCATCTAAATCATAGGTCATGGGTACCAAATGGAATAGTCCACGTGTTTATCATAGATCTCTTCGTCTCTTGCATTGACAAGGATGATTCTTTACCACTGGGCCACCTGGGAAACCCAATAAATGTTAGCTCTCAATATTAGTAATCTTTAACCACACATTCTGTTCCTATTTTGAATATGAATCCAGTCTTTTCGGAGATTCTGTTGGCTTTGAATTCAAATTATAGTTAAGAGCCCAAGCACTTCTCACAACTCCACTGCTAAACTACTACCAACACATAAGCCACCTTCTCCGATAGTTAACTTTTACCTTTGCTTCCCTATCATCTGTTTATATCACAACAGCCAGAAAATCCTTTCAAAATACAAGTCAGAGCATGCCAATCTTCTGGTCAAAATCCTACAATATCCCCCCATTCCATTTGATGATAAGATCCCACATGATCTGACCCCCATCACTGTCGAACCTCATTCTTTGCTACTCACCCCTTAATTCTTTTCCCTCCAACCACTTTCATGTCCTTGTTATTTCTAGAGTGTTCTAGGATGCTCTTTAAGACCTCTGCTATAACTATTCCCACTGCCTGCCCCACTCATGAATCAAGGAGAGATCCTGGCTAATATAAACAAATCAGCGCGTGACATTTGCCTGGCGAGAGCCAAGGCTTCCCAGGAGTGCAACGGTAAAGAATCTGCTTTTGTGGGTTCAGTCCCTGGGTTTGGAAGATTCCCTGGAGGAAGAAACGGCAACCCGTTCCCGTATTCCTGCCTGGAAAATTTCATAGACAGAGGAGCCTGTGGGCTACAGCCCTGGAGTAACAAAGAGTCAGACGCAACTGAGCAAACACACATAGCCGTTGGTCATGGGGTCATAAAGTGCACCAGGAAGAACGCTGAGAAAGATTTTCATCCCCTACTTGAAAGATAAGCTTCTCTCTTACTTGAAGAGAAAGCATGAAGCCCAGACTGCCACTGACAGCCATCTTGCAATGTTAAGGAGAAATGCCCTTATCAGGGAGCTAACATTAAGGGCCAGATTAAAGAGACAGAAAGAACTAGGGACTGTTGGGAGCCAGCGTGAGGAATCCCACCCGTGACAGGGTCACGTGGCAAACTCAGATGGCAGGGCAATTTGAGTCATCGGATTTCTCCCTGGTTTTTCCTGAACATGTGCCCCCCAAAATAAGAATTTGTCTGTTTTCCCATTTTAGCCCAACCCCCCTTTGATAACGCTCTAGCCTGCCTAACAGGTTCCCCTAATTTTCTGCAAGCTTGTGAATTGCTCACAACCTCCCAAACGTGGAAGGCACAAAAGCCTCAAAGTATCTTAAAGTTTCAGAGTCTTTTCAAATTTATATTGGTGACAGGATTTCACGGTTGACTCAATGATTGCTGCCAGACCTCCTCATTTCTTATCTCTCAGGCACCCGGGAAGATGTAATCTATATAAATGGGATATGGAAAAAGGGGATATGTAGTAGTTTTGATATTAGCAATACTGAACTTTTGAGTAAATTACTTTTCTTTTGCTATAAATCACTGTACTTTCTTTTATTACAAACTGCTGTATTCTTATTTAATGTTTTCTGAGAGTGGCATTCAGACTTTGGAAAGATTAACACAAATAAGTCTTCTGGTTAACAAAAACTTCATCAAAAGAGAGCCATAGAAATGTTAATAGGCCTCTTGGCCAGAAGATAGTGTAAACCACCTGAGACTTTTGTAACAGGAGAGTATGCAAAAAAGAAAGCCTTGTCTCAATTTGCTATAAATCACTGTACTTTCTTTTATTACAAACTGCTGTATTCTTATTTAATGTTTTCTGAGAGTGGCATTCAGACTTTAGAAAGATTAACACAAATAGGTCTTCTGGTTAACAAAAACTTCATCAAAAGAGAGCCATAGAAATGTTAATAGGCCTCTTGGCCAGAAGATATGTAAACCACCTGAGACTTTTGTAACAGGAGAGAATGCAAAAAAGAAAGCCTTGTCTCAATGAGGGTCGGGACTGCTACTTCTGCGTAACTGCATATTCTATTATGTATAATTTGGGGTATATAAGTTGATTCTGAACAATAAACGCTCTCTTGGAGCCTTACGCCGACATTGGATTTCCCCTTTTTTCCCCTTTATCCCCCTTTCCCTTTTCCTCCCTTTTTTCCTTTCTCCCCTTCTCTCTCGGAGAGCCTTGCACTGATGCTGGGCCTCCCCCGTGTCTCCTATTTTCTCTCATTTCTGGCTGAATTCCCATCTGGGGCGCGGAGGCTCGCCATGTCTGCTTACCTGTCCCGGCTGCTAAGATCCGTGAGAGAGAGAGCCCAGGGTGGGGCACTCTCCGATATTCAAATGAACATCAGTGGCCTAACGTAGATGGTGCAAACCTCTCGTCTCGAGGTTTTATTGGCTTTCCACATAAACCAAGTTATTCAGCCTTCTTTTCTCCATCTTAAATCTCCTACTATACTATTTCTTCCTAATCTATTTTTATATTTCTAAATAAGTAAGTTTTTCCTCGCCGACGCCGTCCCCCCTTCGAATTCCCTGGATCCACCGGGGCTGGACCCCGGCAAGGGACTTCAATGACATCTCTGAGCCCTAATTATAACATGACTGTAACTTACCCCATCCATAGACTTGCTGTTTTGTAATATAAGGAATGTTTTTACTGTTTAAGCTTGGTTGAATCTGGTTTCTATTTCTTACAGTCAAAAACATTTGAAAGACACAAGGGTTCTTTGAATAATGGTGTCACATACAAAAAGTAAGACTGAAGGTTGAAATCATGCCTGCCATATTTCACTGACAGAACTTGACCCTTGGCTTCACCTGACATCTATGAAATGGGAATATCAATTCATATGCCATGTAGTATCTCAGCAACTAAATGAAATTTTGTTAATCATGAAACACTACATAAGTGTTAATTATATTTGATCTTTGAGTGCTTCAGGATGAAGCCCAGGTAAATATTTTAGAAATTAAAGGTTACAGGGCAATTCAGACCGAGAAACCACTTATCTTAGTGAAATTATCCTTTATTCCTTCCTTCCTTCATATTCCACCCGAAAATCCTGCAGTTCTACATGTGACATTGATAAAGATTGTGATTCTGTCTAACCAGCCCGGCTGCAGCCACAATAAGCCACTTACTCTAAGCCACCAACTATTACAGTAGCTTCCCCTCCTATCCCGCTGTTTTCATCCTTGTCATCTTAGTCTATTTGCCTCACAAAAACCAGAGAGATACTTGGAAAATGTAATTCAGATCACATCACTCCTCAACATCTTCCCAAGTCTTTCCATCTTTCCTAGAGTCAAAATCCAGCCCTGATTCTGTCTTTGAGGGCTTCTCTTCCTCACTCTCCCTCCTAACTCTGCTTCTGACCACTGCCTTCATTCTTCTTCTCTTAACACCAAGTAAGCCCCTGCCTCCCGGCGTTTACACTGTTCCTCTGCCTGGAACTCCTTCCCACACTGAGCCACCTCAAGGCTCTGCTCAAATGCCGTCTTATCAGTGGGACCTGTTCCCATCCCATATCCTCATCTCTTTCTATTCCCACACCCTGCTTTACTTTTTTTCATGATATCTGACATACAATTATCTATTAACAGTACCTGTCAGTTTTCTACCTCCCCCAGCTAGCATGGATGCTCCAAGAGTGCAGAGATAATGTCTAGAACACTACTTTATCCAGTAACTAGAGCAGTCCCATAGCACACAGTAGATATGCTAGCTAGTGAAGAAGAAATGAAGCCGAGTCAAAAGAACAAATCGTATTGGTTGTGTTATTTTACATGCATTTGTCTGTATAGCCAGAATTCTAGGCTCTTAGGGGAAAGAACCCCATCCCCTATGCGCAGTAAAAGTTTACTTTGACAGGCTTGGGGTGCACCAATCCTCCAAATAAGAATTGGCCCTTGATCAGCTTCTGAGAGATAAGCGCCAAGCCCTTGCAATATCCTGCCAGATAGAGTGTCTCGTATACATAGAGTCTTGGGCCACATCAGATAGTTTATGCTAGCAGTGTGGTTTATGGTGATTGGCTATTTTTGCTTGCCTGGGGCCTTGAGACCCACTGTATCCATCTGACCTCTGAGGGTGTAGAGGCTAGACACTGAGTAACTAAAGTCAGTAATGCAGGTGCCCCATGCCAACACGACTGACCCCTAATAAAGCCTTGGACGCCACCACTCAGCTGAGCCACCCTGGCTGGTGACACTTCATCCACGTGTGGCTCCGCTGACAGAGGACAGCTAGAAGCTTGCACTGGTCTCTCCTGGACCTCACCCTACATGCCTTTTTCCTTCCCTTGTTTTTAATCTGTATCCTTTTGCTGTGATGAACCAGAAACATGAATATAACAGCTATTCTGAGTTCTGTGAGTCCTTCTAGTGAACTGTGAAATCTGAGGGTTTGTCTTGAGTACCGTGGACACACCTAGCATTTGACACAGTGCACACAGAGGTGTTCACTAACGAGTGAGTGAGGGAGTGAATGAATGAATGAATTCAGTGGCTCCACGCCACGTTAACCACCCGTCTGAATTCTTCTCTCTTTACTCTCTCACTCTGCCTCTCCCAGTGCATGTTTCCTTTTTTTTCCCCCTTCCACTCTGATTTAAAATAGCAGGTATGACTGCTGTCTAGTAAAACAGCAGTCCTAAAAACTGTCACTAAACATGAGAACAGTTGACAGAAAGGTAAGACTTAGAGATCAAGACAGTTTTGGAAAACAGAGCTTCACCTCTGCAGATCACCTTCCAGGCCAGCGTTTTGCATGGAATCATTTGCTTTGCTGCCTGACTCTTGCCCTTCTGACCTGGCCTGAACCCGGCTCAGGTATGCACCCACCAAGAGCTGGTTCCAACTTTCCCCCACTGTTTCTCATTGACTCAATAATAAGGAAACCTTCTTTGTTGGCTTGGGACTTACAGCCCAGTGACAGACAGGACAGGGAAGTAGCCATGGCCCCAGCTTGGCTGTCCTTACACCACTCACGTGTATGACGGATGTGTGTGCAATTTAACGATGGATGGTAACACTGAAGGTCTTGAGTGGGTTTCCTCTAGTCCACTGCACTGGCATATATCATTTTAATAGCCACCAACAAAGAAAAAAACAGTTCTCATCAATACCCTGAACTTCCACTTGTTTTGAATGAAAACTCACTTACAGCCTGGATGCAACTGTGCCCATTAAAGGAAGGGAGAAGTTTTCCTTCCTGGTGTTACTTCATGTTTCCTATGGAGCACAGAACAGAAAGGAAGAAAGTCAAGGCTGAGGTGGACAAGGTCGTGATGGGAGAGCTACTTCTTTTTTGAGGTCTTTCCATTAAGGAGACTATAAGACATTCTGCTAGACTAGAATTTAAGGCAAATTTCTCATGGGATCACTTATCCAAAGAAAAAAAGGATGAAAATAAAATCAGAATTTGTCAGAATTAGAAAAATCAAGCCTATTGATTCTATGAGGTATGTGATAATCTAATTAAAAATTGGACAGAATCAGTTTCTATTTCTTGCAGCCAGAGAATCCTAAATAATAGATATTACATACCACTTTGTCTAAGATGGATCCATACTAGAATCTGTCATAGGACGGCTCAACAGGTGGTCCACAGATAATGAGTGCCTGGTGTAGCAGTAATAATCAAGGTAGAGCGATCACATCCCAATGATATTTGCCTTTGTACTGGATGTAGGTAGGAGACGAGACAAAGTATTCATTGCTAAGCAAATGAATAGTGCAAACAAAGCTGAAATTTGGTCTGCTTAAGTATGAAGGCCAGCAATCCTTTCAATACTCATAAAACAATTTTGTACAGTATGATTTTTAAAAAGCACTGTGGTTCATGAATTTGAATGTAACAAATATAGAATTTCCTTAACAAAATCTATAATTCTGGTTTTATACTGTAAAAAATAAAATTGAACTAGATTTCCCTTCAATTAAGAGTAATAAGCCCAGTTTAATCGTCCTTAGAATCAATTTATTTTTAAGACAAGACAGAGCAAATCACTGGTCTACACAGAATCTTCATTATTGTTTTCCAAACGATGTCGACTGTGATGCAATCATTCTGACATTTCAAAAAATATAATTATTAAGGATGTACTCTAGGTATAACAGTGTAAGATGGCTTATAAGCCATCCAAATCTCTACTCTAATGAGCTTCCAACTTAATTGGCAAGCTAAGGGATTGAAATACCAATGAAAAATTAAGTTAAAAAAGCAAGAATGCAATAAAACACAGAGATGACTCAAGAAGAGTCCCAGATCTGGTCCCTACCTTTGAGTGTTTCATAACACAGCAAGAGAGACAATTAAAAATAGATATGTATTAGAAGAGAGCCCAAGCTATATCCGTGGTATAAAAAGGGAGGGGAGAAGACATAAGAAGCCATTCATTAATTCTGTCTTACACTTCTGTGAAGGCTTCAGAGAGGATGTTACACCTAATATGGAATTTGCAAGACAGGCATGATTCAAAGCAGTAGGGATGAGGAGGAAAGCATTCTAACCTGAGGGAAAAATAAGAACAAAGTTAGGGCAGATTCACTTCTCCAAGGTTGTGGCAAGTAGGCAAACGTGCCTGGAGTATGAAGACTCCTAAGAGGATGAAGACTCCGGCAAGGCCATACTAGTTGGTTTGTATTTTAACTTAAAGGTAATGAATGAGGAGTCAGGTGCTGGTGTTTAAGTAAAGTAAAGTCACTCAGTCGTGTCCGACTCTTTGTGACCCGTGGACTTGCAGCCCACCAGGCTCCTCAGTCCATGGGATTCTCCAGGCAAGAATACTGGAGTGGGTTGCCATTTCCCTCTCCAGAGGTTTAAGTAGGAACACCATAATCCAATTTTCGTTCTATAACGTCATTCTGTTGACTACAAAGATTGAAGGGAGAAGAAATGAGAAGCAGAAAGATCAGTGCTTCACTCACCCACACACCCACCCTCCCACTTGGTTTAGAGACACTAACAAGTACCAGAGTTTGATTTTTTAAACAAAGGAAGCAAACTCACAGGCCAGATCTGAACTCCAGCTATGTTGGCACACACTTACTTTGCTTCTGTTTCTTTTATTTGCTCCAAGCTTTAAAATAAAGAGATTCTCCATAAAGATCTAGATTTTCACCTTCTCTGAAAGATTAAGTCTGACAAAGCTGGATCCACATTTCCAGCCAAAGATGAGTAGTAAATAAACTTCTGAACAAGAGGCATCAATAACCAAGCTCCCTGGGTCCCCACCATTCATATTCTGTCCCTGACGTTGAAGCCAAGCACAAGGAGCCGCAACCACCAAGCTCACACTGCTGCCTAACTTCCGGCTGAGAACACTGTCCTTGTACCAGCGAAACTATCAAACATGAGAAAGTAAAGACAGAAAAAGCAGCTTATTCCCAGAAAAACAGGAGGGAAAATGTTTCTTTGTAGAAATGATTAATTGTTTTTAATGCAAAATATGGCAAGGATGTAGAAGAATACAGCTTGAGCTGCCTTTCTGCTAATATCTTCTCACTATACTCATCTGTTACCTGACTGGCATCTGACTTTCCAACCCTAAAGAAAAAGGAAGGTTATTGTAGGCTTTCCAAAGAAAGAGGTATTTGAGCTAAGACCTAAAACATGGGCAGTCATTCGCTTTGCAAAGCCTTCTGTCACTGAGTGGTATAATTACTCCAGTGAAAGTGAAAGTGACAGTGTTACTTGCTCAGTTGTGTCCTGACTCTTTGCAGCCCCATGGACTATAGCCGGCTAGGCTCTTCTGTCTACAGAATTCTCCAGGCAAGAATACTGGAATGGGTAGCCATTCCCTTCTCCAGGGTATCTTCCTGACCTAGGGATCAAACCTGGGTCTCCTGCATTACAAGTAGATTCTTCACTGTTTGAGACACCAGGGAAACCCCATAGTTAGCTTGGGTATTCACCAAATCTACCTGGATTTCTGTGGGTCGTTAGGTTGATTCTAGTATCCTAAAGAATGTTACTACTGAGGACATAGGCCCTAGGACAAGTCACATATTCATTTAACAATTATCCCTGAATATTCATTGAAAGGACTGATGCTAAGCTCCAGTACTTTGGCCACCTGATGTGAAGAGTTGACTCACTGGAAAAGACCCTGATGCTGGGAAAGATTGAAGGCAGGAGGAGAAGGGGACGACAGAGGACGAGATGATTGGATGGCATCACTGACTCAATGGATATGAGTTTGAGCAAATTCCAGGAGATGGTGATGGACAGGGAAGCCTGGCATGCTGCAGTACATGGGGTCACAAAGAGTCAGACATGACTGAGCAACTGCATAATAAAACATATAATTAATCGCTGTAATCATTTACCTATAGTTACATAGGTACAAAATGATGTTCTCTGCTGGAGAACAGCGACTGCGGCCATCGACACTGGCTTCAACGTCAGGAATGGAGAAAGCCACGCTCAGTGCTCAACACCGCAGGGGGCATCAGTAAGCGTGGCAGCCTCAGGACCTGCTGGCAAGGAGAGAATCTAGGGTCCCAGTGATGCCAGTGTCAGTAAGGTGGGGGAGTGGGACAGGCAGAAATCAGATTGCAGCTGGACACGAAAATGGGAAGGACAGACATTGGGAAGGTTATGGTAAGCAACTCTGTGAAGAGTTTTGTCTGTAAATAAGAAAGATGACAATAGCTGCCGGCGTTCCAGGAGGAAATTTTCACTAGAGCAGGACATGTTTAAATGTTGATTGTCTCTATATTGGCCCAGACTCTGGTTCAAAAGTGACAAAATTCAAACTGACCGAAGGAAACAAGGGACTGTAATGGCTCAGTCATCCCAGAGGCTGACGTGGCAAGGTCCCAGGACCCCACGAGTCTCCAGGAATCACCTCGTACCCTCTGCATCTCTGCTTTCAGACAGTCTTTAATCACCTGCTGGAAAAGTGGTTAAAATCAGCTCCAATTAGAAACCCCCATGGAGGGGGAATGCTCCTTTCTTAGGGGCCTACCAAGCCCGTGTATTGACAGTGACACGGCCTCAGGATTGGGAGGAGAGCTGGGTCAGCCCCATCCGAATCACACAGGTGCAGAGAGATGGTGGGGTCTGGTTTCCCACTGAAGAATAGGTTCTGTTGCCCAGACATGGGGCTGGAGAAACAGGAATGGGACAGGGATTTAAAAACACTAAGGCCACGGTGGGGGGCCTTCCCAGGTGGCACTAATGGTAAAGATCCCACCTGCCAATGCAGGAGACTTAAGAGATCCAGGTTCAGTCCCTGAGCTGGGAAAATCCCCTGGAGGAGGACACAGCAACGCACTCCAATATCCTTGCCTGGAGAATCCCATGGACAGAGGAGCCTGGACAGTTACCATCCATAGAGTCACACAGGGTCAGACACGACTGAAACAGCTTAGCACAGCAAGGCCGTGGAATTGGCAGAACTTGACACCACCTAGGACTTCCCTGGTGGCTCAGACGGTAAAGTGTCTGCCTACAATGTGAGAGACCCAGGTTCGATCCCTGGGTCGGGAAGATGCTCTGGAGAAGGAAATGGCACCCCACTCCAGTACTCTTGCCTGGAAAATCCCATGGACAGAGGAAGCTGGTAGGCAACAGTCTATGGGGACGCAAAGAGTCAGACACGACTGAGACAACTTATCACAGCGAGCCATGGGACTGGTAGAACTTTCCACCGCCTGGTTTAGGGTTGGTGGAGAGCTACTAGAGGAGAGGCAAGAAATGTCAGATGCCTTTGAACATCACAGATTAGCCAAGTGGTGATGAGAGTCTAAAGAGGGGATGGAGTGAATGCCAGTGGCTGGAAACTTTCATGATTAGACGTCTTTATAGGATTCTTCCAACTTAACATTCAGCAGTATCAGGTGAAATTACTGGAGGCATGAACAACAAATAAGAGAGGAGTGACATTTGAGTGGGGCTCCCAGGTGGCCCAGTGGGAAGGAATCCTCCTATCTATGCAGGAGACACAGGTTCAGTCCCTGGGTTGGGAAGATCCCCTGGAGGAGGAAACAGCAGCCCATCCCCACATTCTTGCCTGGAAAATCCCATGGACAGAGGAGCCTGGCACCCTCCAGTTCATGGGCTCACAGGGTCAGACACGACTGGGCCACTGAATACTAGGCGCAGCATTTGAGTCGGTTGTCTAATAAAATAGGGGCAAGAATAAGGTTGAGACATTCTGGGCACAAATAGCAACCAGAGAAATCTGCCGTAGCTGAATTTGAATATTCATCACTTATGGCTTTTATTTAAGTGGTCACCAAACACTAAAAATAAGAATTCAAAAGTGAATGTCTGAACCATAGAACATTAATACAGGATTTTGTGAAAGAAACATGGGAAGCTGTATGCTTTTTAAAAAAAACTTTAATTGGAGAATAATTGCTTTCCAATGTTGTGTTAGTTTCCTCTGTACAACAATATGAATCAGCCATATAATATATATGTGTGTGTATATACGTATATATATATATATATATATATACCCTCCTTCTTGAGCCTCCCTCCCTTCTAAGTCATCACAGAGCCCCAAGCTGAGCTTCCTGTGCTATCCAGCAGCTTCCCACTAGCTATCTATTTTACACATGGTTGTGGGAACTTGTATCTTTTTCAGTAACAGAAGGGAGCTATGGCCTTTATGAGTACATGAGAAACTGGCCCAAGAGGGCCCCCGGCTAACACACTGAGAGACCTGCTTTCAGGTAACTTTTTATTAAATACAATCTCCATTTGCAGAAGGGGAAAGAGCATCCAGGGAAGTAAGAGCAGCAAACTTCCTTTGCTTTACTTTCATGTTATTCTAAAAATGATTTAATATACGAATATACCAATATGAATAGAGAAGAGCTCTATGGAAGACCTAATATCAAGTGTATTAAAAATGTATGACACACTGTATATTCTCACAGGAGTTCTGTCCAGGACCTCTAAAGCTGATAAAATGACATAAAAATGTGATTAATAATATTGTAAATCCTGCTGATTGGAAAACTCAGGGACACATGACAGAGTGACCTGACTCTTTGATTTAAGCCAATATCACTGAAATAAACTTTCATACCCCCAGAAAGAATAATGTCTTGCCTGCAGCATAGAACACAGCAACAGAAAATGCAGTTGTCTTTTGAGGTTTCATTTTATCACTAAAATCTCTTGAAACATTGTTATCTGAATCTTTAGATACCAAGCTCTTAGCCCAGAACTGCCACTATTTCACTGATCTTTCTAAATCACTCCTATAATTTTTGATGCAAAATAAAACAAGAGAAAAAGGAAATATGTCAAGATGCTAATAGTGAAAATCTTAAGCTGATGAATCTCAGTGATTTTTGTTCATTTCTCTTTATGGGATTTTCCCAAGTTTTCTACAAAGACATAAGATGGGAGGTATGGGGAGAGATGCAATTGTTAGCATTGAAAAAGAAGTTAAAAAGGAAATCACCTCAAAAACAAAATGTTACAAGTGTTTTCCATCAGACTTACACAAAAAGAAACTAAGATTTAAATGAATCTAATGAATCAGTGAAGAGCAGAAGGACATAATACTATCCGTCATCACACATTCCCAACAGCTTAGACTGCTGTTTTTTATTTTACACCTTATAGAGGAATGTTCACCTGGAAATCTGGACCATCCATGCTCCTTTGGTTAGATACTTCTACCTTGCTGTACTTTTTTCTTTTTTTTCTTTTTGCATCCCAGTGCCTTTTCTTCTGCTACCTGCATCCTAACATTTCTCTGAGGAACCAGCCCTTCCCCTAACCTTAGATTATGGGTGTAGAGCTGATTCCACTCCTGACTCTAAAGTGGGCATGTGATTCACTTCTAGAAAAATGGAAGATTATGTTTTCCAGCTACAGCAATTGGCTCAAGAATGGGTCCATGATCAGTATTAGATGCAGAGACTTAGAGAGGAGCATGCTCTTTTCTGCTGGACTTGAAACTGGATAAGTTCATGTTTAAAGCTTTTAACAGTTGTTTTTCTGGCATAAAAGAAACTCAAGAATAAAAAATTACTTGGGGAAAGATTAGATCCTCATGACATTGTTTGAGCCCCTGGATCAAGCCAGTCCTGAAGCCTTCCCTGCTTCTGAACATTTCTGTTGTAGGAGCAATAAATTCTCTTTCTGCTTAAGTCAATTCAATGTGAGTTTTTCTGCCTACAATTGAAACAGTCCTAACTGATAGAACTTTTTATCTGTTTAACACCCTATTCAGAGGCATTGTTATCAGATGATTTCTTTTTTATACCTGGATAAGGCCAATGGAGTTGACAGGCAGACTCCTGGAACTGTATTCCTTTTAATGCATAAACTTTTAGTATTTATGTAGCACTTTTTTTTTTTTTTGAGTCTGAGTACAACAGTTTACACACTGAGGATATAAAAACAGCTATCAATGATTATATTATAAATAAATTAAGCATAAAGTTAAATAACATATATAAACATTAATAGGCATCAATGTATTAAAAATTAATCTTTGGAAAGTTCCAAGCAGTATCCTAAAAAGTTTCTGTGTTTTGATAAATATACCAAAAAATAAATTCAAGCAAATGCTCTTAACCCTATTTGGTGTCCTTGTGATTAAAAATCCATAACAATTTGAAGATAGAGAATTTTCTGAGGGTACAAAAGTTTCATCTAGTTTAAACTCAGTCACATCCTTCTTAAGAGCACTCTAATACAAGCAAGGACCACAGGAGAACCTCCATCTTGGTTCACAGAAAATGACAATAAACTCATCCACTGATTCTGAAGATACTTGTTTTAGAGGAAGGTTCAGAGAAGAGGAAAGTGCATGCCATCATTTGTTTTTCTCTCCTACAGGAAAGGGATACGGTGGCACGTGATAGCATGACTACAGAGGTGAATGGGAGTCAGAGAAGAGCAGAGAACAGCCTTCACCGTTACTGTTGGAAATGATCAATTCCGGCAGTGGCCTGCTGCGGTTTGCTCTGCAGTGCCCATGTGCTTTACTTTCATCTGTTATAAGACTGTCATAACAATTTTATTTGAACAGGACACTTTTTGTGTCTTCCAGGCAACGATAGTGATGAATATACCAATTTACTATGCCTGTTATATGAACATATCCCTTAGACATACACATTTAATGCACATCCTATACAACTGTATATGGCAACCTTATGAGCAAAGACTGTGCTAAAGAGTACTCACATACCTGGCCCACCTTCAAGCAGTTGAAGTCTTTTCTGACTC
This sequence comes from Aepyceros melampus, assembly GCA_006408695.1. NCBI lineage: Eukaryota > Metazoa > Chordata > Mammalia > Artiodactyla > Bovidae > Aepyceros > Aepyceros melampus. Next base: position 66,000 of record SJXQ01004877.1, on the reverse strand, counting down.
TTCTCTCATATTTCACCTATGGTCAAACACTTTCATGAATATTAGACATGACAGATTTGACCATCTTCTCCTGTCCAGATAACAGGGTCAGAAAAATGCCAGTGACAGGTAGAGAAAAGAAACATTCATGTTTTAATATTTGTCATAGGCTGGGAAATATAATTTCTCATTTTCAAATTTATCTTTTATATGTATTTAAAAAATGCATTTTAAAAAATCCAAGCAAAAATGTAAGGTATAAGGTAAAAAATAAAAATCTTCTTCCTAACAACCATTCTTACTTCTCACAGATAGTATTAATAACAGTTCCTCCAGGGAGTTTCTATACCCTTATGCATTGTCAACAAGCAAATAAACAAACAGAAATATGCTTTAGAAATATAAATATTCAGACAAATGGGATGCTGAGTACATCAGGGATGAACACCCATTTCCTCCAAATTATTACCTGTTTGAATGGGCAGATCCAGCAAGTCACCTTGAAGGGGATGTCTTCATTCTGCAATGAAAAAGCAGCTGTTTATAGTTATGCAAACATGAGGCTAGCAGACACCCAGTGTCTTGGGATGGGAGAGGAAGGGACAATACAAACATGCTTGCTTTATCAAAAGCCACTCTTGTCCGTGGTATGCAGAGTTTGGAGAGGGAATGGGCAAATTTGAGAAAGAACCACCGTCTCCATTGTCTTCTAGGAAAGAGGAAGTTCAATCTGTGCCCGAAGTTAGGGAAACTGGTTGAATGGCTGGTTGGGTGGTTCCACCAGGAAAAGACACAGAGGCCTCACCAGGAGAGCAAGAGGACATCAGGTCATCACTGAGTCCATGGGCTTCCATTGAAGGGCTCCTATAGGAAATGCAGCTGAGACTAGACCTGTGATTTAGAGAATAATGACTGTGCAAACTAAGACAGCTATTTTTCCACAGCACAAACATGAACCATCGCAGCCTCTCAGGATTCTGGAAGAGTGAGGCATTCCAACAGCCAGAAAAAGCATAACCTGGTAGCTGGCACTAGGGCCAGCCAGTACAATTTAGCCTGGAAAGGAAAAGCCTGGCCAAGAGAGGACTGAACAGATGCTGCTGTGCTGGCTCCCCCTGGTGTTGAGAGCTGGAATGACACACAGCTGGACAAGAGCAGTTAGTGGGACAAATAAGGGAGGTGTGTTCATCTGTGACCACAAATTAGTGGAGCGTATCAAGCTGGTTACATACAAGATCCTACATAGTTTTTGCGTTTATATATACTTATTATATGTATGCATGTATACACATATATATGCATGTGTCTCTACATAATACCTGTATATACTATTCTTCATCTAGCTCAACTAGCTATTTAATATAATAATACATATTGGATATCTTTCTATAACTGTGTATCTATCTCACTCTTTTTCATGGCTATGTATAATTCTATTATATAAATTTATTATAATTTGACTAGTTCCCAATTGATGGATGTCTAAGTTGTTTCTAGTCATTTACTATTACAAACATGGTACAATAAGGATCCTCACATAGGTATTTTTATTTATCAGCAACATAAACTTCTAGAAGTAAAATTGCTGGACAAAAACAGGTACATTTAAATGGATAACAGATATTGCCAACTGTCCTTCAAAACAGCTGTACCAATTTATACTTCTGCTAATGGAGTATGAACCCTGTCCCCATATTTTCCCAACAGTGCAGAGAATCAAATATATAGATTTTCCACTCTAATAGTGAAAAATATAATTTCATTTGATGTTATCCAACAATCCTAGAAGACAGAAATTATTTCCTTGATTTTTCATATGAGGAAATCTAAACTGGGACAGGTTGTATAACTGCTCATACGCTTAATGATTGGAAGAACAAAGATTCAAACCCTGATTCATTTGATTCCAAAGTCCATTCATACATTCATTCATTTAATAGAACCTACTATGTTTTAGACATTGTTCTAACCATGTTACATATTTGTTCATTTTATCTTTATATAAAGACTTTGAGGAAGATGCAATTATATCCCCATTTTACAGATGAAGTAGTATTGCAAAGAGAAATTAATTTACTTGCCCAATATCACATAGCTACAAAGTATCAAAGATGGAGTTAGAACCCCAACTGTTTGGTGTTCATTTGTTCCAAGGTAAGAACAACCTCCTTAAAACTATTTTTGTTTTGCAAAGAGAGAAATTTGCCCCTGCAAAGGCACAGGCTTTACAGTGTTCATAAAAATAGTTATAAGGAAATAAAAACAAATTGATGAAAATTCAATGGGCTTCAAAAGGCTACATAATTTGATATGCATTCAATAGCATGCCTTTCACTCTCCTTCTTAAATACTGAATGTGACACTATCTCTCAGGGTTTGCAATGATAGTCAACAAAGTTGACAGTCTTTTCTATGCACAGCACCACTGCTGTCACACATTTTGTGATATAAATTTAATAATTTAGATGGTAGGCACAAAGGTCTAACAACCACTGTACCCTAAGCTGCAAAATATTATGGGCAGATATACCTCTATTCCAAATAAAGCATTTTTCTAGATTTATCATCTTTGATTATATTTCAACACCCACATAAATGTAAATATATAGATGTATTTATACAATAATTTAAAGGTAAAAGGAAATAAGTTCACATGAGTTATTAATTCTACTAAAGCATTCTTAACCAGAAAACTCTAGTGGCTTCAAAGTTTCATGGGCTGAGTAACAGGGCCAAGAGTTGTCTATTTTTATTTCTAAATCTTATTGTTCTTGGTATATTTTATTGTTACAAAGCCAAAGACCATGTCTAAGAGTTGTCTCATTAATACAAAAATAGGGTGCCATTAATTAGGTTTATTAATGGACTCTGGAATGCAGCTGGTACTTTAATGGGATTTCAAGAGCAGTCAGCTCTTTAAGAGATCGGTTTTCTTTGGTTACTATTGTTTATAACAAATATTTTTACAGTTTTCTCTAGTTCATAAGCAAGGCCAACAAATGTTCAGAAAAGATTGTGCCAAGCTTTTCATAATCATTTCACCTTTGACTGAAGATTTACCTAATATTTTCTGGGCTTTACACAGTGTAATAATTTTCAAACATTGCAATGTCCCCTATATATAACAAGCAATCAACTACAGCTGGTTTCCTCCACCTGTGTATGACCATAACCATATTTTCCACCTATTTGCTAACCTCTCGCATCTTTTTCTCCCTAATAGCCAGGCAACCTGACTGTCCCTCTAGACTTCTAAGCATGATGAATTTGAGTCGATGGGTTTACAGAGGTAATGGAGTACCAATAATTTTAAAGGCAATTTGATAAAGCAGCATACAATTCTAGATCAATAAGTTTCATTCCCATGAAGCTTAAAGTAATTGTATACAAAGCTACGTTCATTTGAAGAGTACAGGTCTGGTAGAATTTTTTATATAAACATTATATAATCATATGTGTTAAATCATATTATTAAGTTCTATCATAGAACAAATCAGTCTACTTGGTTTGCTAAAAGCTGAATTAATCGAGATAAGCACTGGAACTTGAATCCAAACAATAGCAAAGTGTTCATTTATTCATTCAGCAACTATTTAATGAATCAGCTCTCTGAGTTCCAAAGACAGAGCAGGGAACAGAGCAGATGAGGACCTTAAGCCTTAAGGAGTCCACCTTATGATGGGGGGGACCCACAGTTAGTGATAAATAAGTAAAATATAAGAACCTCACAAGATGAAAGCAATATGAAAAAAAATAAAGCAGGACTAGGAACGTCAAGAGAAAACCATTTAAAACAGAGTGGTCATTCTAAAGAATACATACAGATGGCCAACAAATACATGAAAAGATGTTCAACATCGCTGATTATTTAAAAAATGCAAATCAAAACTACAATGAGGTATTACCTCACACTGGTCAGAATGGCCATCATCAAAAAATCTACCAACAATAAACGCTGGAGAGGGTGTGGAGAAAAGGGAACCCTCCTGCACTGTTGGTGGGAATGCAAATTGGCACAACCACTATGGACATCAGTATGGAAGTTCCTTTAAAAAGCTAAAATTAGAGCTGCCTACAACCTAGAAATCCCAGACACATACCCAGAGAAAACTAGAATTTGAAAGAACGCATGGATCCCAGTGTTCATAGCAGCACTATTTACAATAGCCAGGGCATGGAAGCCACCTAAACATCCATCGATAGAGGAACGGATAAAGAAGATGTGGTCCATATATATAATGGAATATTACTCAGCTATTAAAAGGAACAAAGAGTGCCCTTTGCAGAGATGTGAATAGATCTGGAGACTGTCACACAGAGTAAAGTAAGTCAGAAAGAGCAAAACAAACGTTATAAAATATGCTTATATCTGGAATCTAGAAAAATGGGTAAGATGAACTTACTTGCAAAGCAGAAATAGAGTCACAGATGTAAAGAACAAACTTATGGCTTCCAAGGAAGTTGGTGAGGTGGGATGAGTGACAGTTCAGACAAGAGACAGTGGTAGCCTGAACCCAAGCAGTGAGAGACGGTCATAGTCCAGGTATTCGGAAAGTGGAGACAATAGGAGGTGTTACTCACTGGACATGGACTTCCCCGGCACAAGCGGTAAAGGCCCCACCTGCCACCGCAGGAGACATGAGACACAGGTTTGGTTCCTGGGTCGGGAAGATCCCCTAGACAACAGCCTGGTGACCCACTCCAGTGTTCTTGCCTGGAGAATCCCATGGACAGAGGAGCCTGGGGGGCTGCAGTCCATAGGGTTGCAGAGTCAGACACGACTGAGGTGACTTAGCATGCACACACGTACATACTCATCGGATGAGGGAGAGAAAAGAGAAGCATGACTTCAAAGTCTTTGGTATAAGAGACTGGCAGGATGGAAGTACTATTAAAATGAAAAGGAATGCTCAGGAAAGAAAGTGAAAGTTGCTCAGTCATATCCGACTCTTTGTGACCCCATGGACAGTCCATGATATTCTCCAGGCCAGAACACTGGAGTGGGTAGCTGTTGCCTTCTCCAGGGGATCTTCCCAACCCAGGGATTGAACGCAGGTCTCCCATACTGTGGGCAGATTCTTTATCAGCTGAGCATCAGGGAAGCCAAAGAATAGTGGAGTGGGTAGCCTATCCCTTCTCCAGGGCATCTTCCCAACCCAGGAATCAAACCGGGGTCTCCTGCACTGCAGGTGGATTCTTTACCTCTTTTTTACAGGAAAGAAAATGTAACATTAAATAGTATTGACAATGTTACTTACCAAATCAAGACAGGAACTTACTCTCATTACTAATAATTACCAACAAAAAATACAAATGAACAGAGAGAACCCCCAGATTAGACTGTAGTTATCCCTGACTTAGGTGCTAATTATAAACACAGTATAAATATTTTTTCCACCTAAAATTCAGAAACATCTGATTTTAAAAGATGACTCTGGGATCTTGGGGTCGTCATTAATTTTGCTCATTAGTACTTCCACCATAGATTAAATTATTTCATTGGAAAAATACATATTTAGCACTTAATATGAGCCAGGCAAGGTGCTGGGCAGCTTAGGCAGAAACATTAGGCATTAGAGACAATCATGAGTAACACCCAGCTTCTTTTCTTGCCTTTTTATTTTCTCTGGCGTTCTGACAATACATGTCCCAATCATAAATCAGCTGCGAGAACGTCAAAGAGTTCTACACCATCACCAGGTGGGAGCTGAGTTAGTTGGAAATGACTAGGAAGAATCGTGGTGTGAAAGTACCATGGAAAAAAGGGAGAGGAAGGCTGGAGTACAAAATCAACGTTAAAAATGAAATGGGAACTAAGAGAGAGCAGGGCCATTCAAAATATTTTCCATTACAGACGCTCTTCAGCTCTGCCTTCTTCTGTGATAGCAAAGTCAGGAATGTGCCACTGTTGGGCTTTCTCTGGGATTCTGAGGTTCAGAATCATCAAAGTGATCTGGCCATGCTAACTTTAGACCAAAGGAGGAAGAAAACACAGGAGACGGATCGTAAAATGTCACTAAATCAAAATAACTCTGGGAGTACAAAAACTTGGAGGAATTCATCAAAGGGGTAACTTGGAAGGGGTTCACAGTGATGAAGAAGAGAGCATCTCATTTCATTGGGCCTCCCAGATGGCAGGGGGCCACATGTAACATGCTCACACCTCCTGACGCACCTGTCAGAAGCATCCAAGTTATCCACAGTGGACTATCCCTGGCGTTCCTTTTGAGCACGTTTGGTCTAGCCTTGACCTCTCTTATTTTTTCCTATTAGATATGTGGATTTCATTACACAGCTCCAAAGCTACAGTGAAGCCCCAACTTTCTCATCTCTGTTAGAAGATACTTTATGTTTGCATTAACCATAAATAACTACAGCACACAATTTCCTGTCTTATTTTTGCTTTTTATTGGTAACAGTAACTTCTACAGACTTTAGGCTGGAACAGTACTAACAATATTCATTTTTACTAACGTCTTTTGAAAGTATTTAGCATGTTTACTCTTTATCATTTGTATAACTTCTCAGGAATGTTTCCTTTCCTTTCCTTTCTTCCTTTAAAAACAAACAAACAAAAAACATTTCCTTCATTTTTATGGATGAGGTACTGAGTCAAGGAGGGACAGTCCCAGGAAGTTGCCCAGAACTGGAAATTAAACCTGTAAGGCCTCCTCCTGCCCCGCCTGACCTTTCAGATCAATGGAATTTTACTTCTGAATGCTTTAAATCTTCAGCGACAAATCCAATAAGGGCGCTGGAATGCACCCCACCACTTCAGCCCAGAGCAGAGCAGAAGAGACAAAGGAGCCGGCCTCTCGGCGCGCATTCTAATCAAATCTCTCACGAGTCCCCCCAGCTAAGCACAGGAAATCTCAAGTTTTCAGCCAGTCTTCAATTTCCTAATCACGGACTTCAATTCCCTGGGTCTTTATGCTTGAGCTAGCAGGCAGCGCCTGGCAGGTTTGGTCCAACGGCGCTGGCAGCCTCTGTGCTGAGTGTCCACATTGCTGAGGCGAAGCTGAAGGAGCGGGAGGGGGCGAGGGGGGCATGCTGTTCTGCCTCTGGAAAGGCCGTCCTGCCCTGAAAATCCTTTCTCTTCCAGGCCCTCATTCCCACAGTGTTTACCGAAGCCGGATCTTGCTCTCTCCTGATTTCTGTTGCTCTTGGTCATGGCTATTTTGCCTGTAAACTGATAAGTTTGGGGAAAGTTCTTCTAACCAGACTTACAGTGAGCTTCACTCTGATTGACTTTTATCAACAGTTTCCATTTGACTTTCACATCAGGTACAACATAAAAGTGATTTGTTGGATGTCATTCATGACCTTTCTCCAGAAGGCTTGAGTCAGATCTTCAACCACAGTAAACAGCATCTATCAAAATCTTCCTGCAGCACCGCGGGGCCAATAGCAATCGTCTTGCTTCTTCTCAGCGTCCCAACACTTACAAAACACACACACTCATCAGATAGATTTATATGTGTGTTTTTAGCGCTTCAAGTCCATGCTAATAAAAGCTGGGACGTTCTATGGCGAAAGGAGACTTACCTTACCGACTGTGGGGCAATCACTGATCTGCACCTTGTTTCCTTCTCTTCGACACTGTGTTTACAGTGTGAGCTATGTTGTTGTTGTTGTTGTGAATGACAACAAAAAAGTCACTTGCCTGTGTAAAGGAAGAATGGTCATCAAACACACTGCAATTTCCCTAAAGCTAGAGGAAGTAAATACAGTCACAGGTCTGAAAATACTGAAAGAGAGTCTTTCCAGACAGAACAAGAACAAAATAGTGTTACACTAATCTATGGGAGAGTAATTTGTTCCTGAAAAGAAATCTGTAGGGCTATTTCTCAAAATGTTATTACAATCAATTTCAGTGGGAAAGAGTTTTGTGTTTCCATTCTCCAAATTGATAAGCATTTATGTTAAAACAACATCAAATCCCACCACAATGGGCTCAATTACCTCAACAGTAACATTCATTATCATAACATAACCTAACAAGGTGTTTTTCCTTCATTAATTATTCTACAATATGGCTGTTCCCCTGATCCTTTTTAGGTTTTTTATGGAGCTATTTTCTATCTAATGATTGAGACAATGCTCACACAAAGGTATACACATGGTATACCGTTAAGTAATTCAAACTTTAATGCAGAAAAAAAATGCATTACAGTCAAAACAAACCCACGAAAGTGGTACAAATAATCTCACAATCATTGAATAAGCAGACATCAGAAGGGTCGTGCCCCACACAATACCCCTGGCAAAAACTAGGTGATCGCTCTGAAAGGAAACACGTACGTGTACCACTCACAATAAATAGAGCATCGCAAGGATAGCAACGTGGTGACCCCTTCTCAAGCCACTGAGGCTCATAAAGTACACAGTCCACACTGGTAAAGTCAACTTGTATATCAGGACCCATAGCATGAAGGCTGCCCCAGCGGCCCAGGCCATGTCACAAATGTAAGTCAGGACTTCCCTGGCGCTCCTGTGGTTAAGACTGCATGCTTCCAATGCAGGGCATGCTGATTAGATCCCTGGTGGGAAACTAAGATTCGCACACACCATGTGGTGTAGCCAAAAAATAAAGTGAAGAAAAGACCTAAGTCAGCTTGCACTTATGGTAAAAGCCTCACTGTCAAGAAAACATAACACCAATCACAATCCCCCAGCTAAGCTTTAGCGAGCTCACCTCATCCTAGAACACAGGACCTGCTCACCTTATAAGGAAATCCTCCACCTCCTGGCCAGTCGAGCCCTGTTTCCACAGCACCTCCTCTAATGGGCCATAAAGCTCGCGCTCGCCCAAACTCCCTTGGGAAGAGCACTGCGCTGCTAGCGGGGCACTGTGCTTCCCAAATCCACGGGTTGCTTTCACTTGAATAAAGGCATCAAACTCATACTAAGTTGTTTTAGTTTCATCACTGGACCATACTAAGGAAAACATGTTTTATGAAACTCTATATAAAGTCAAGTTCTCAGAATCCAAATTGGCAAACGTCAGCGCCAGGGTAATGTAGGGTGAAGGAGGGGAAGACAAGGGGAACTGAGAGTCTGGGTACGTGCGCGCAAGTGTGCTTGCACAGTCACCTCAGTCGTGTCCTACTCTGTGCGACCCCATGGACTATAGCCTGCCAGCTGTCCAGGGGATTCTCCAGGCAGGAATACTAGAGTTCGTGCCATTTCCTTCTCCAGGGGATCTTCTCGACCCAGGAATCGAACCCGAGTCTCCTCTGTCTCCCACACTGGCAGGTGGATTCTTTATCACTAGCACCACCTGGGAAGCCTGAGAGTCTGGGTACCCAGCTGGGTTTGAACCAGGGATCTCTGACATACAAGACTGAGATGGAAATTGAGGTGGTTCCTGAAACTTACTAGCACTCAGCCATGGGGAATAAGGACTGGCTTTGGGAAGGATGTCATGGATCCCTCTGCAAAATCTGATCAGAGCTATGGTGCTGTCCTCACAGGAAACACATATGCACACACAACTTTTGGCTTATAATTTCCAGTGCTTGAGAACACCACTAAAACTCATCCATGATGTGAGGATCTCATTTAAGAACCCTTGCTCTAGAGATAGAACCAATCTAAATGCCAAGATCTCTTGTCCCTTTGGTTCAAACTCTCTTTTTTGCAGTGACTCACTATGCATAAATAAAGTCATAAATGAGTAAAGATGGAGGCGAGACTCCCCTAAGGGCATCTGAATTGATGACTATGAGCAGTTAATTATCTCTTGGACATGCTTTATGAACACCTTCTACCAAAACTTAAATTCAGTTGACTTCTCAGGAATGAATTAAGCTTATTGGGGAAGAGCATGAACTCATGGCACTCCAGGCTACTGGGTAAAGTAATTACAAGTTTGCCTCATTTTAATGCAATGGCTATCTGTCCTGAACTCCCTTGCAAACAAAACCATTTTGCAAATCAAATCATGTTTTAAATCTGTTTAGCAAGTAAGCTTCGTTCCTTAGAAGAAATTTTATGGTGAGCCTTTTGGTGGAAAGAATCATGACCAAAAATGTTTTTGTAAATCCTGTTTCTTGTGTGTCTACATCAGCTTTGCTGAAAGTGAAAAGCCCCTGAACTAATTTGTATCTAGTAACTGGAACAGGTTCATAAACTCATAATAGAAACCTGCTTCGAGGATGAAAAAGATTTGGTCAATTCTATACCTGTGTCGATTTAGGATTAAATTGGTTGTTTGGCTATGCCTTCTGGACACTTGTGCACCAATTATAATTTTTACCCCGGAATTTCACAGGACTGTGGAGTTTTCTCTATTGTCTTATATTTATTGGCCTTATCACCTTGGTTAGCTTTTCAGCGGCAAGACCCTTTCCTTTTGCTTCACTTTTATTTCTCATGGTGCCTGACTGAGAGAGGAACTGTGGGTTTTAGAGTGATCAGTGATACAAATGGGCTGGAAACAATGGAGGATATAGTTAGTAAATAAACAAAATAGGAGAACAATTCAAAAAGGGAGAAAGAGCAGAGTCAAACTGTCAGTGGTAGGGATGCAAATTCAGGGCCAAGGAATGAAGTGGAGGTCAGAGACAAGGGACCTACAGCCAAAGACAGTGCTTAAGCCATAAAAATAGCTTAATAAATATTTGTTGTTGTTGTTGTTATTCAAAACACCTCTTAAGTCAAATAGTGTAACACTTTAATAATTTGGTGGGTGGGTGTGTATACAGAAATAGGAGGATTCCTAGTATTTTCTTTCTTTACACTCTGGCACATTCCTCATTCAAGCTGAACAATGAAGCTGCCAACTCAGGAAGTGTTGTTAGAACAAAAATGAAGAGGCTTTTTTGAAGTTCAAAGTCTGGCCTTTTAAGTCTCAAGCTCCGGCCCAGGTGGGGTGCAGGCAAAAGGGCTTCATGAGATAAACAAAGGCTTCCCACCTCTCCTTGCCCAAGAGAGGATAAGAAGCCCGGGGTCTAGGGACTGTGGATGGTGAGCAGGGAAAGATGAAGAGGTCACCGAGCCTGAAGGACCTGCAGACAAGAGCACATATCTTAATCACACTGGTGATGATCACGATGCTAGCTGCCAGTGTTTGCTGAGTGCTTACGGTATACCTGACACTGTTTAAGGCACCTTTGTTGTTTAGTCGCTAAGTCGTTTCTGACTCTTTGCGACCCCGTGGACTGTGGCTGGCTAGGCTACTCTGTCCATGGGATTTTCCAGGCAAGAATACTGGAGTGGGTTGCATTTCCTCCTCCAAGGGATCTTCCCAACCCAGGGATCAAACCACCATCTCCTACACTGCTGGCAGCTTCTTTACTGCTGAGCCACCTGGAAAGCCCAACGTGCAACTGACAATGTCCTCAATCGTAGGCAGTTGCTGCTGCTGCTGCTAAGTCACTTCAGTCGTGTCTGACTCTGTGCAGCCCCATGGACCGCAGCCGACCAAGTTCCCCCACCCATGGGATTTTCCAGGCAAGAGTACTGGAGTGGGGTGCCATTGCCTTCTCCCAATCTTATGCAGTAGGACTGGGAAAATATGGATTTTTACTTCCCTTCTAAGCAGACCGTGGCTTCTAAACCACCAGAAGAAATTCTGGTGCTACTGCTCACACATTTGGGGATTCGCTCTCTTTGCTCAAAGTAGCTTTGAGTGCATACCTTGTGCTGCTCACTGTGGGTGCAGCAATGAATGAGGGGCATGGAGTCTCTTTCTGTGGGGTAAAGGCAGGACCAACGGATACACAAAGAAGTGTATCATTACTTGTTGGAACCTTCCCATGGTTGATTTCCCCAACTTAATTGCAAATTTCTTGAAGGCATTAGGCACATCTTATACTTGTTAGGTCCTTCCACCATGCTTGGTTGAACTCTCAGTAACTCTTGGTTGATTATTAATTATCTGACCATCTGGACTTGAGAAGCAATTCTAGGACTTCTTGGCAGAAGAAGGAGCTTTCTGAGTCTGACATACATTCTTACCGGGCTCCAGCTTTTTCTATTTTTCCCACTAAGGAAGATGCTCAAGTTTTTGAGGTTGGTTTTGATGTGGTCAGAGGTTAATTTATTCTATTAGAGGCTCTATGTTCACCCATGAAATTCAAAGTATTAGACTGAAGTCAGAGGTGCTATTTTCTGTAATTGACTAAAGTTAAGCAGATGAGTAATATGGTTTCTAATGCAGGTAATACCGCTGAGCTAGCACAATACTGGCTCCATCTTAGAGATCCTCAAGCAGGAACTTGTTTAAAATAAGCTACAGGGCTCTTTAATCAAGTTAAGTTCTCCCCTGCTATCTGACCCCCAAACAGGGCAGGTTTCATCTCATATTCTAAGGTGACATCGCTTGTGTTATCACACTTGGGACTTGGTTAAAGGAACTTTTATTGGACTACAGACTCTCATACTGCCTGGAATTCTCTTGTCTTGTTACTTAATAAGGTTAAGGGCTGCATTGATCTTAAAGTGACCACATAGCCCCAAACTCAGCAACCTGCTGAGAAAAACGCTGAAGAATTGGCAGAAAGAGCTGTGCCTCTTAACTGAGAGAATGGGCTTAAGAGAACACCCTGGAAAGGAGGAAACTTGCAGGAAGAAAATAAGGTCACAACTTCACCATTCTCCTTTTCATGCCAACCAATTATTGATATAGTTTAAGAATGTGTTCATTGAGCAAGACGTCTTCCGCTCACATTATTCTGCTGAGACAAAGGACTGTTTCCTGTATGTTCACACAGATCACTATATTTTTGGCTTGGCCTCTTTTGCTTTTAAATTAACGGTATGTCCTGATAAAAAGAAGCAGTTGCCTCCCAGAATGTGAGAAACACTGTTGCCAGCATGGCTTTTTTAATATGAATAAGAGATAGATAGAATATGACTCTAAGAAGTTTTTGTGCTCAATTCATGGTTAAGACTGTTTCCATTGTCAAGAATACAAATGGAAATCTATGATGCTTTGTTAGCTTTGTTTGTTTCATGTAGACAGGAGTCAGCCTACAGATAGGTTGTTAAAATAAAAGTTTGAACTACCCAGACAAATAGTTTATCTTCTAACATACTTGACTTAGTTCCCTATGACTGCTGTAACAAATTACTGCAAATTAAGTGGCTTAGAACAATGCAAATGTAAGAGTCAAGGACGACTAAGCGACTTCACTTTCACCTTTCACTTTCCTGCATTGGAGAAGGAAATGGCAACCCACTCCAGTGTTCTTGCCTGGAGAATCCCAGGGACAGAGGAGCCTAGTGGGCTGCCGTCTATGGGGTCACAGAGAGTTGGACACGACTAAGCGACTTAGCAGCAGCAGCAGCAGCATAGTCTGTGTATCAGAGGTCCAGAGTGGATCTCACTGGACTAAAATCAAGGAATTGGCAAAATGCATTTTCTTTTTGCTGGAGACTCTAGGAGAATCTGCTTTCTTGCCTTACCAGCTTCCAGAGACCATCCTCATTCCTCCAACTTCAAAGCCAACAACATTGGGCCCAGTCTTTCTCACATTGTCATCCCTCTGGCTCTCGTTTGTCTTCCTCTGTTCCTTCTGAGAACTCTAGTGATTACATTGGGCCCACTTGGATATACTAAGGCAGTGGTCCCAAATGTTTCTGGCACCAGGGACCAGTTTTGTGGAAGACAGTTTTCCCATGGACCAGGGTGGGGTGGAGTTTCAGGATGACTCAAGGACATGCCATTTGTTGTGCACCTTATTTCTATTGTTATTACATCAGCTCCACCTCAGAAAACCAGGCATTAGATCCCTGAGGCTGGGGACCCCTGAACTAAGATACTCACCCTCATTAAAGTCAGCTGATTAGCAACTTTAATTTCACCAACAACCTTAATTGCCCTTTGCCAAATAACCTAATAACAAATAACCTAATATACTTGTAGGTTCTGGAGATTAGACTGTGGACATCGTGGATGGTGGGGATGGGGGGAGGGTGTCGTTATCCTGTCTGCCACAGATATTAGGAGGTCTTTGTGTTCTTTTAAAATCTGATTTTGATAAGTCCAGGGCCTGCTTCCAAGTTGTGGATTTCTCTCCATCAGATATTTAAGAAAGGATCTTTAAATTTAGATCTTTCCAGAGTCTTCACTGGCCTCAATTCAGTATCACTTCACAATATTCTTGACTTTGCAACATAAGCAATTAAATATAGGCATTGATTATTAACCATTTCCTGAGATTAGAAACTGCTGGAGAATTACCTATTGATCATGCATGACTGTGACATGATTGTATATGGTTTACTGCAGGTCTTTGCAGTGATTTTAAGATACAGTCAGACCCAAACTTGTTTCCAATGTGACTACTATTCCTAGAGCATCATTCCCAAAAGGCTGCTTCTCTGAATTTGTAATCTTCTCCCAGATGCAGGGACTGAAAGCTTTGGCATCATCTCTGACACTTCGAAGTGTCTGCTGTAGTTTGCAGGACCCTAACACCCATGATATACTACTGTCCTGACTGCTGCAATAGCTTCTCATCATCTGCCCTGACTCCAGACTTTCACCCTTCTCTCCCTCCTACACACTCAAACAGGAAGAGTTTTTCTAAAATATCAGTTTCCCAAATCATTAATTTTTTGTTCTAATACTTACTGTTATAGCCATGTGACCTTGCAAGATTAGTTAACCTCTCTGCGAGGTGAAGGCATAATGGAACTAACGTACAATGTCTTCCTCTAAGTTTTTGTGAAGATGAAATTGAATATACATAAAGTGCTTTAAGGGCTTCCCAGGTGGCACAGTGGTAAAGAATCCACCTGCCAGTGCAGGAGATAATGGTTTGATCCCTGGGTTGGGAAAATCTCCTGGAGAAGGAAATGGCAACCCACTCCAGTATACTTGCCTGGGAAATCCCATGGACAGAGGAGCCTGGAGGGCCACAGTGCATGGGGTTGCAAAAGAGTCGGACATGACTTAGCAACTAAACAACAGCAACTACAGTTGCACATAGTGAAGAGATGTGTGTGTGTGTGTGTGTGTGTGTGTCTGTGTGAATGTTGCATGTATGGTAGGGAAGCCAAAAGATATTACAAGATTATGGGATTATGGAAAAATTAATGTCCCTCAGTTCCTTCTTGCAATGCAATCCAAGTGCAGTGATAATTCAGAGCAAAGAAAGATCCATTTTAGCTACTTAGCACTAGATTGCTTGTGTCCTCCAAAATTCACATGTTGAAACCTAAGCCCAGGTGTGGGGGTCCTAGGAGTCTAGGGCCTTTGGGGATAGCTAAGTCATAAGAGTGGAGCTCCTGTGAATGGGACTGGTTTCCTTATAAAAGAGACCCCAGCTCCTTCTGCCATCTGGGAACACAGTGAGAAGACCACGCCTATAAATGACAAAGTAGGTTCTCATCTGTACTGAATTTGCTTGCTCCTTTATCTCGGGCTTTATCTTGGGCTTCTTAGCCTTCAGAACTTTGAGAAATAAATGTCTTTTGTTTAAGTCATCCAATCATTGATATTCTGATATAGCAGCCTGAACAGAGTAAGACAGCTAGTTAAGAAATATTTAGGGAAAAATAATCTATTTTTCTCATTTTCCAAAAATGAGCAAAAGACATGTTTCACTCAGCTCTTGATATCTTACTTTAAGAATCAGAAATACCATAAAGAAATCCCTACTGCACGGGTGACAGAGAGAAGAACTAGGAAGGTCAAAATTCAAAGCATACTGGCCACTCTTTCCTCTCCATATAATATGGCACAAGGGCTTGTGACTTCAGATTGGCATGTGAGTCCTGTCTCTGCAGCTCTCTAGCTATGTGACCTTGGGCAAATTACTCAACTTTTCTATGCTCCAAATGTTCTTATCTAGTCTTCAGGGATATTAATAGTAACTCATTTACTAGCTAAGGTGGAATGGCAGAGACAATAATGCTTATCGAAACAGTCCATATGTCCCCATACATTCCCCATTTCCTTGTAGTGAAGTGGATCATGTGACTAGTTCTGGGTAACAAGGCATAAGCAAAAGTACTTGTATCACCCAGACCACCAAAGAGTTTAGGAGCTGGCACGCAGCCTTCTGCGTGCTCTTCTCCTCTGCCTTAGTATGGTGATGATCCGGTAGCAAAGCCTCCATCAGACTGAGCAACTCCGCGATTACTCAGGGCAGAACACGCCACGTTGCTATCCACAGTAGTTGTCATGGAAAAAACAAACAAACTTTGTTAAGACCTCTGAGGTTTCAGGATGGATTTATTCTTGCAGCATCGACAGCCTATCCTATAATATAGCTGGCACTGCTTGAAAAAATAACCAGGGGAAGAAAGCAATCTTTGAAAATCATGACTCAAGAATATAGCTAATAAGGCACCAAATGCTACAAATTTTTGAGAGAATGAACAATGAATAACCAATAGCCACGACTCCTGGGTTCAAGGTAAACTTTCTTAAAATCAATCCTCCTCACTCCCATTGAAGAAAACTCGCAGAGCCAACAATTCCAAAATACTCCCTAAGATGTCTCTGAATGCCCAAGACTTAGATGTTTCAGAGTTCTTCTGTCCTTTGACACCATTTATCTTAAGTTGGTTTTGTCTCACAATTAACTAGACATTGTTCTCAAGCCCTTTCCTGGTTGCTGTAAGAAATATCATATCATCTAGGTATCACTTCTAAAATGTCCCAAAGATTGAGTGTCCCAAACATTACTGTCAACATACAGTATCGTGTCGAACCACTATTTCTAACTTGTTGTGTCTCTTCCTCCTGGCTCCTTCTTTTCTCTATCTTGCAAGAGTTCATAATTATTCTTCTTCTTTTATTCAGAGTAGCTTCTCTGACTCCTAAAGACAAGAGGCCTATATTTGTTTTCTAGGGCTGCTATAACAAAGTACTGAAAATGGAGTGGCTTGAAATAACAGAAATGTATTATTTTACAATTTTGGCTAGAAGTCAAAAATCAAGGTGTCAGCAAATGACCTCCCTCCGAAATCTGTAGTGAAGATTTCTTCCTTATCCCTTCCTAGATTCTGACAGTGGCTGTCTATCCTTGGCAATCACTAGCTTCTAGATGCATCACTCCAGTTTGTGCCTTCATCTTCATAGGCTATTCTCCCTTTGTCTCTGGGTCTTCACATGGCTGTCTTCATATAAGAAGAATAGTCACACTGAGTTAGGAGCCTACCATCCTTCAGTATAATCTCATAATAACTAATTATATCTGCAGTGATGCTATTTCCAAAGAAGGCTAGATTCTAAAGTACTAGGAGTTAGAATCTCAGTCAGTCTTTTTGAGGAATATACAATCTAACTCATAACAAGACCCTAGTCCTAAGTAGAACACAATCTACCCCAACAAATTATCAACTCTATTTGCCTTTGCACTTAGGCTTCAAACAGTTTCTGACACATACATCTTAGATGCGAAACAAACAGGGATTCCCTGCAAAAGATAGCCAGGAGAATGGTGAGCCAACATTTTCAGGAATAACTTAATATTAAAAAAATAAAATCCATTTAAAAGCACCAGCAAATTGCTGAAACAAGCAGAAGCAAAGGGGACACGATTCTGGGAAGGAAAGGACTAGAAAACACACTGACATTGTGCAACTGTTTGGATGATTCTGGATTTGGTGCAAAAGAATGCAAATCTACGTTGCACCCAGGCAGAAGGCCACTGCTAGGGACAGAATAATGAGCAGAATTTTTCACTGTCTTATAAGGCTTAAGAGACAAAATTTGAGACTTAAAGAGCCAAGTTTCTGGTAACAAGGTGAGGAATAGAGAACTAAGCCTGATATACAGCCAGCTCTTTCCTTAATATAAATGCCAATTTCTGAAGCAAGGCCAGGAGGCTTAGAAGCTAAGCAGATAAACTGAAAAGCAGGGCAGAGTTTTTAGGAATCTCATTTGTTAAGGAGAAAAGGATTAGAGTTTAGACCCTGCCTGGGAGAGGGACCCAGTGAACTTCTTAAGCTCTTAAGAATGTTAGGCCTCATGGGCAGGGTTGAACCAGGAGTAGAGTGAGCTTTACCAACACTGAAACATATTCTTTACATGAATTAAGAGAGTCTCAACTCTGCCTAATAGAAGAAAAATAAACTCTGACTATAGGAAGATAATATTATATGGAGACCACAATTCGTTTTTACATACAATGCCTGAAATTTAATTTAAAAATTACTAGACATGCCAAAAGACAGACCATTTCCTAAAAGCCAAAGAAAAACTAATTATGGACATAGGTCCATACTGATCCAGATATTACAGCTAAATGAAACTTTAGAATAACTGTGAGTTATAACTTCAAGAAACTAAAGGAGAAAAAAATCTTAAATAGATGAAAAGGTAGAGAATTTTAACAAAGAACTAAAACATATAAAGAAGAGTCAAATGAAAATTCTAGAGCTAAAAATACAGTTACAGAAATTAAGAATTTATTAGATGATTTAATATGGCAGAAGACAAAATTCCTAAATTGGAAGACAAGTCCATAAAAATACCCAAATTAAAGAACAGACAGGAAAAGTATTAAAAATACAAACTAGCATAAACACATATCAAACAACAAAAAAAGTCTAACATACACATAATTGATATCCCAGAAGAAAAATAGTGATAGCACAAAAATAATACTTGTCTTCAAAAATGGCTAAAAAATTTCCAAACTCATGAAAGACAATATTTATAGCTTTAATAATTCTGAGAACTCTAAATAAAAAAAAATTAATGTGAAGAAAATTACATCTAGCTATATCCTATCAAACTGCTAAAAACCAAAGAAAATTTTAAAACTCTTAAAAGCAGAGAAGGGGGGAAAAGACATTATCTTTTACAGTAAGTAGGAAAACAGCTAACTCTCATGGGAGATGATGAAAACTAGCAGACAATGGAATGACATCTTTAAAGTGTTAAAACAACCACCAAGATTACAATACTTAAAAATAAAAAGAAAAGTAAGATATTTCAAGACAAACAAACCCCAAATATGGAAAGGAAAGGATACATTTCTAGCAGACCTGAGCTAAAAAATAAAATTACTAAGAGGATTTTTTTTTTTCCAGGCAGAAGAAAAGTAATCTGAAATAGCAACACTGAAATGCAGGAAGCAATGAAAAGCCTACATTTTCAAATATCTGTCATTAATCCCCAAAGCAGCGAGTATTTCAACCACTTATCACCAATTCCTTGTACATTGATTATCTCTTAGTAAGTTTTAACTGTTAAAATAACATTAGCTGCACCTTGCTCCAAATGAATCGTTTCCTTACTCCCATCCTGAATCAGAGAAATCTTACAGTCCTTAAGAATCCATTAGCCTTCAAAAAGGAAGAAAAACAACAATGCAAGAGTCTGTTCCTGAGTCTGAAAATGATTCTATTTCATTACAACTCCCCAAATTAAAACTAAATCTCAAGAATATGTGTCCCCCAAACCTCTCCTCCACTTAATACTTTCATTCCAAAAGAAGAGATTGCCTCAAATAATTCTCACTATCAAAGAATAACCTCCTAAAGGAAGGAACCTCACAAATCAGTTGCCATCAGCAGCAACCCTAAACCTTTTTACTATATTTGGTTTTATCTACACAATAGGAAGCTGGAGGAAAGAAAGTATAGGAGTGACCCTTTGACTCCGTAGACGTTTTCCATTACACAGTGGCCACCAAATGTATTCAATAATGAACCATTTTATAAAGGCTTAAAAACTGCAGCAAGGTTTAATAGACCATGTTAAGTCTCTCCCCCGCCCCTTTAAAGAATGTCTGAAATCCAGTGACAGGGAAAAGGAAAGACTGGCCTTAACCGGAAAAAACAATGTTGTCTGCATGCCTTTTTATTCCAGAGGCTTAGAAACGCAATCAGCTTTCTTGGCTGCGACCCTTTTGTGCGAGCACATTATGCAGCTTTCTTCATGGCATAGAAGCTCCCCGCAGTGAAAGCCTCCTCCTGAATGGGGTATCTGAGCACAGACATTTCCTTGTGTCTTATTTGCAGCTTTGTACAATAAGCCCTCTCCCACACAAATACATATTTTCATTATCTTATTTTTAGAAATGCAATTTGAAGAGGGGAAGTGTGATTTGACATTCTAATTGTGGTTGATTCTTCCTTCTGAGTCTCTCTAGGATCTGGCTGCAAATGCGACAGTTCTAACACCCGATTTCTGCACAGAGACATCAGTTCCGCTTAGCCACATTAGAACCATGTGTACCGCCGTCACGGGAACGCCATCCCACACACTCATTAGTCAAAGCATATCGTGCAATAGGATTATTTTCCATTATAGCAGTTAAGTGTCTGCTCCAGACTGAGAGTGCAGGAAATGAGTTTAGGCTTCTGAGGTTCAGTGAGTTGAACTCAGGTTATTCTCAGATCTTAAGTTAGCGTCTATGTACTGTACCAAGTTTCAAACTAACAAGCCTTTCAAACTACTTCACATACCAGCTAACAGAACACTTGCTACCCAAAGAATCTGACAGAACTAAATGAATTCCCAGAGAAGAGAGTTTGTCTTAAAAGTAGGAATTTGCTTCTGTAATCAGCTCCATCTTTCCTTCCTCTCTCCTTCTGTCTTTTCCCACATCCTTTCTGCCATCATCTTCCCCTCCCTACTTGGACCCATTCTTTCTTTTTGAAAAATTATCTCAGCATCTAAGAAGCTCCAGATACTGTCTAACACAAAGCTGTATAAGCCAGGGCTCCATTTGTGTTGGGGAGTGGGATCAGTGGAAAAAAATACAAAGTAAGGCAGATGAGCTGGATTTTGCACGACTTCGATGTGTGAGGAAGGAGCACGAGGGGGATAAATTCCAGCCAGAGAGGAAGGAACTGCGTACTCCACTCTCAACTAGAATCCAAAGTACTCCCTGGACTTGATCTGAGCATGCTGGTTGTGACAAGCAGGACTGGAACAAGTTGATATGCATTCAGGTTGTTGGATCTAAAGAAAGTGACCGGTAAAGCAGACAGTAGGAAGGGTCTGTCTCAATGCATCAATCTGCAAATATTTACTTGTACCTGTTACACAACATGTCCTATTGCATGACAACTCCCCAAATAAGCACTACAACTTCAAATTTAAGTAGTCTACTAGGGACTGGGGGACACATGGGTTAATAAGGCATAGGTGGTTTCAGCTAGAGGCAAGAATACTGACCCTCTACCAGTAACTGAGTGATATGGAGGGATGAGCTACAGGCAGATATTGGGGGGAAAGTGTTCATGAAGGTTTCAGGGAGACTGAGACAAGGAGGCATGAGTCGAGTCACTTTGGGCCCTAGGGACAAACTGCCCACAGGTGAAGAAAAGAGGCCTCTTCCCTGCAGACACAGTCATAATGCTTTGGAAACTCAAGAAGGAAGAATGCTCAGAGTACTCTTGGTCCAGAGAAACAGAACCAACATTAGAGATGGAGAGAGAGCAAGAGAAAATGATTTTCAACAATGGGATCACTGGCTGTGGGGGATTGGCAAGTCTCAGATCCACAGGGCAGGCCAGCAGGTGGAAATTGGGATTTCAATTTTAGAGTCGTGAGGCAGAATTTCTTCATCTCTGTTTTCACTCTTAAGTCCCTCACCCAGTTGGAAGAGGTCCTCCCCATTATGGAGGGTTATCTGCTCTACCTAAAACCAACTGTTTACAAATATTGATCACATCTACAAAATACCTCCACAGCAATATTTAGACTAGTGTTTAACCAAACAGCTGGGCACCATAGTCCAGCAAGGTTGACACCTTCACTTAACCATCACACATCAATTTGGGAATTCTGTGTGGATCACAATAAACTGTGGAAAATTCTGAAAGAGATGGGAATACCAGACCACCTGACTTGCCTCTTGAGAAACCAGTATGCAGGTCAGGAAGCAGCAGTTAGAACTGGACATGGAACAACAGACTGGTTCCAAATAGGAAAAGGAGTACATCAGGGCTGCATGTTGTCACCTTGCTTATTTAACTTATATGCAGAGTACATCATGAGAAATGCTGGGCTGGAAGAAACACAAGCTGGAATCAAGATTGCTGGGAGAAATATCAATAACCTCAGATATGTAGATGACACCACCCTTCTGGCAGAAAGTGAGGAAGAACTAAAGAGACTCTTGATGAAAGTAAAAGAGGAGAGTGAAAAAGTTGGCTTAAATCTCAACATTCAGAAAACTAAGATCATGGCATCCGGTCCCATCACTTCATGGCAAATAGATGGGGAAATGGTGGAAACAGTGGCTGACTTTATTTTTCTGGGCTCCAAAATCACTGCAGATGGTGATTGCAGCCATGAAGTTAAAAGACACTTACTCCTTGGAAGGATAGTTATGACCAACCTAGACAGTTTATTAAAAACTAGAGACATTATTTTGTCAACAAAGATCCATCTAGTCAAGGCTATGGTTTTTCCAGTGGCCATGTATGAATGTGAGAGTTGGACTATACAGAAGGCTGAGTGCAGAAAAATTGGTGCTTTTGAACTGTGGTGTTGGAGAAGACACTTGAGAGTCCCTTGGACTGCAAGGAGATCCAACCAGTCCATCCAAAGGAAATCAGTCCTGGGTGTTCATTGGAAAGACTGATGTTGAAGCTGAAACTCCAATACTTTGCCCACCTGATGCGAAGAGCTGACTCATTTGAAAAGACCCCAATGCTGGGAAAGATTGAGCGCAAGAGAAGAAGGGGATGACAGAGGATGAGACGGTTGGATGGCATGACCAATGTCATCACCAAGGACATAGGTTTGGGTGGACTCTGGGAGTTGGTGATGGACAGAGAGGCCTGGTGTGCTGCGGTTCATGGGGTCGCAAAGAGTCGGACACGACTAAGTGACTGAACTGAACTGAAGTGAAGAGTATCTTTTGCACAGGCATTGTAATCCCCACCACAAATGAAAGACAATGGCAGGATCAGCAGTGGCAGCTGGTTGGGGTGACCAGTCAGAAGAAAAGAACTAGAGGACTCCTCCTGTCAGCACATGGGAAACGCCCTCTGCATACCCTCAGAATCACTTGGCTGGAAAGGACTAGGCAAGGGAAGGCTAGAACCACAGAATGCTTTGTTATTATCTCTGAGACATGGGGAAGGACTCTGCAACTTGAAAAATGAATCTTGGAAATAATAAAATGTTTGATCTACAAAGAGCCTGCAGCTGACAAGAGCACAAGATGTATGGCTCTTTTGTGGCATGCTGTCTCATGAGGGCAGAAGGAAAGAGAAGCAGGCATGCCAGGGCCTCTCCTGCGTAATGAGGGAGCCCTGTGTGATGGGGCTGGGAGGCTGTGGGAGCAACCCTTCCCTGCAGATCCAGTGGTTCGACTGCTGTCAGGTATAGCTTGATTGTGATACCATCTTTCTACTCCCCACCCCCAGAGGCCGGTAAGCCCAAACACTGCTTTGGTTCCCCAGATTCGAAGGCTCAAGCCTGTGGGAGGACCTCAAGTCATTCTGAGATGTGAGATGTCTCTGATTTCAAGACAGAAAAGCAGAGACATTGGAATGATTCAAGAGAGAATCAGTAGTGACAATCTTAACAAGGACCGTTGGCCTGCGTCAGCCAAGGCTGAGACTTAAGTACCATTATGTATGTACACAATGTAAGCTGGGACTGAAAAAACAGCCTAGTATATAAATCTTGTCAGATTCTAGGGATGCACACTCATATTCTTTTTCTCCAAACCTGCTTCTCCTCCAGCAGCCCTTTTCTTAGAAACCAAGGCCACCATTCACCCAGTCTCCCAGCCCAGGGAAAGTGCTTAACTCCTTCCACTCAGTCACTCTCCAAGTTCTGTTGATTGCTACTTGCTGAAGCATCTGATAAACCCAAACCCTTCTTCTTCGTCCTGCTACTACTCTTTAAAGCTGATATCCCTGCCTCTTCTAGTTTTCAGTCACCTCTGATCCATCCTTTGCATCAGAATGATGATTCAAAAATGAAAATCCAGTGCTGTGACTTTCCTGTCTCTTCCTAGAGCCTGCAGGATAAAGGAGAAACCCTTATCAGGAGGAAGTAAGGCTTTCGCATCTGGTCCTTGCTCACTTCTCCCATCTTAGCCCACACAGAGCTCTATCAGCTACTCAGTTACTTTCTCTCTGTGTCTCTACACATGAAGTTGGAAAGTTCTTCCTACTTCTTTGCTGAGATGACTCATACCTCTTTAAGACATAGAGCAGAGGTCACTTCCTCCAGCTCATCCTGGCCTGAGTTGGATATTTCTCTCCTAACCTAGAACTGTTTGAGAAGCCACACAGGAAAGCAGGCGTGCTGCAGTCCATGGGGTTGCTAAGAGATGGACACGACTTAGTGACAACAACAACAACGCCTGCAGATGTTCTCTTTCTTTCATCTCATGTGAGGATACACGTGGGTTCACCTACCACCCATGCCCACTACCCTGCAGCCCCCAGCGGTTGCTCTGCTTGAAGAGCTGCTCCAGTACTGAAACCAAGCTAAATCTGATTCTTAGACTGAATATCTTCCCAAAACCACAGTCAGGAGTGTGCCTCATTCTGACTGTCCCAGGCCCAGGAAGACTAGAACTTAGTGTTTATCACAGACATTTGTTTTGTCACAGCACAACTTAGCACTAAGGCAAAGCTTTACAGGGTTTTTGATAAACAGCTGCCTCCACAACCTCCTGGTTTGAAAGACACAGTGGCATCTTCCCCAGCAGGGTTACTTTCAATCCATGATTCACCCAGGTATTGCTTTATTGGCATTCTTTCCCTGTCACTTACAAATAAGCAGCTCTTCCAAAAATAGGTAAATAAATACAAAGTTGAAAAGAGCAATCATTTCTATTAATCTCTAGCAAAGGGCAGGAACAGGAAATAGGAAAGGTCTTCATGTTTGCTATATCTGCCTTGGGATTTGGTTTCCTAAAATTAAGGCCAAAACAAAGTTTGCAGTCTCCTCTGACAATATATGTGGATATTCAGGTAAGGTCATTCGCCTGCCAGACAGCATTTGGTGTTATCAAGACAGCCACTTAAAGAACCACAGTGGATTAAGGAAATCCTTCAGAAAAGAAAGGCATCTGACAGGGCAAGGACAATGAAGGAATTAACTTTGGGGAGAGTCATCTCCAGCCTGGGAAATGCAAGCCCAGGAAATAGAATCAGGAAGACGACAAGAATGAAGCAGTCCAGTCTCTCCTCTTGGTT
The DNA here is from genome assembly GCA_006408695.1 of Aepyceros melampus. NCBI lineage: Eukaryota > Metazoa > Chordata > Mammalia > Artiodactyla > Bovidae > Aepyceros > Aepyceros melampus. The sequence goes on along the minus strand of SJXQ01004877.1, from coordinate 40,935 downwards.
ATTATTGCCTTTTCCTGAAGTACTGCCCACCCTGGCCAAATTATTACTCATCTGAGAATAAATTTCAGTGGTTCAAACTAGTAAAATTATGAGGAATCACATTAAGTGAAACACCTGGATAAAAGCTGAATGCAGAGAAACAGAGAGTAAAGCAGTGGTTACCAGGGACTGGAAAGTGGAGGAAAGGGGGGATATTGGTCAAGTGCACAAATGACTAGTTATGAGAGTAACGAGTTCTGGGGATCTAATGTATGGCATGATGGCTACAGTGAATAATGTTGTACCATGACTTGAAAACCTGCTAAGAGAGTAAACCTTAAATGTCCTCACCACAAAAGAGAAATGGTGATAATGTGATGGGATGGAGGTGTGAGCCAACGTATGGTGATAACCATGCTGCAATATATACCACATCAACGCTTGTATGCCTTATATATATTTTTAATTGAGGATAATTGCTTTACAATGGGGGTATTAGTTTCTGCTGTGCAACAACCTAAACCAGGTGTAATATATATATATATATATATATGTCCCCCCGCTGCGCGTCTCTCTTCCTCCCACCCCACTATCCCACCCCTCTAGGTCATCACAGAGCACTGAACTAATCTCCCTGTGCTATGTACAGCTTCCCACTAGATATTTTACACATGGTACCACTCATATACCTTAAGTTGACACAATGGTATATGTAAATTACATCATAAAGATGGAAAAAAATAATAAATAAATCTAAATGTTTTAAATGCAAATTGGGTTTATAAAGCATAGAGTATGTAGTTTTTAATGTAGATAAATTGTTATCATAATTATGTTTTAGGTAAAATTTTAAATAAATTCCAATTCTTGTGCTCTTCAGCATGGTAGCAGGGAGCATGTGGAAAAAACCCAGCCACAGAACCTACAATTCATTCATTCATTCATTCAACAAACAGCTATGAAGCAACCATCTATAAGCACTATATTGGTCAGTAAAAACAAATAATGACTATCTTGGAATTAAGAAAAAAGAGCCATACTGCCCAAGTTTAGTCCCTAACTATGCTACTTAGTTTTAACTATGGAACCATGACTAAACTTTTGAATCTTTGTATAACTCAGTATCCTCATCCATAAAATGTGTTTAATAAAGCTACCTTGACCTCATAGGATTATTGAGAGAACCATATACGCTTGTAAATGGAAAGTACTTATCCTTATATGTGTACACATATACAATGCCCACCGTCACATAACAATATGAACAATAACAACCATAAGACCACAAACAGTCTTTGTGGGGCAATTACTGTGTGCCATGTACTAAGTATAGCAAACATTTAATAAATGTTAGCCATTATTATTGCTATTATTATTATTTGATCCTATAGTTTTATATTTTAATTAAAAAATCAGAAATATTCTGATTTCTGTAGTTGTCACTACTGCTAGGCTAATAACTCTGACAGGTTTCCACCATATTTTGAGGGGAAATTAAAGAAAGTAAACCCACAATACAATATAGGTCTAAAATAATAGTTATCTGACAATATCTGAGTTTACAATGTAAGTCTAGAAATCCAGAGAGTAGTTCTAAGAATATATTTTCAGCCCACCATCTAGTACTATATTTTACATGTCTAATAAGGCATATATCCAGGGACTTCCCTGATGGTCCAGTGGTTGAGAATCCACACTTCCACTGCAGAAGCACAGGTTCAATCCCTGGTTGGGGAACTAAGATCCTGTAGGCTGTGTGGTGCAGACAGAAAACTGTGCCCTTGATTAAGGAGAGAGCTTGTTTTCTTGGACCTTGTTTGACAACGAAAAGCAGGAAGGCAGGACTAAGAGCAGTATTTTGGAAAAAAAATAATTATGATGGCAAGGGTTCTGAGTTAGTCAGGCATGAGGGTTAAGTCCAGAAAACTCAACTAAAGCAGGGAGGGAGGATGAATGTGGTTCTGAATCCAGGCACACTGGAAGAAAGGTGCCACCCACATTCGAAAAGACAATAGGAGAAACAATAAGAGAAGATTCCATCGGAAGATCAGAAATCCCAACCATGGGTAACCAATGCAAGGATCAAGCTTTTCTGCACATTTGATGGTCTCCCATCTCTTTTCCACTGGCCAGGGCCTATGAGGGTCTAACCATTTGCAGGTACTCAAGTAGTGACTGACTGATGGCTGTTTTTACCCTGAGGAGCAATGCCTGGAGGTCTGTCAAAAATATCATGCTTACACTTGTATGTCTCTTATCCTTATGAGGTTGTAAGCATCCTAAAACCATCAACTACTTCCTTAACCTGGCAGTCCCAGAGAGACTCCTATTATAGATATTCAATAAACATTTTCTGAATGAATGAATAACGACTATTAACAAATCAGCTGACACCAAAGGAGTCTGATCCTGAGCCAACTGCTTTCTGAGAGAAATGTTCCTTACATCCTCCCCATCCGGAGCAAAATGGTTTCAGGGTGTGGGGACATCTGTCCATGTTGTCTGCCAAGAACCACAGTGCCCTCTTCCAAGAAGAGCAAATCAATTTTCCTTTGGGGAGCCACTCCACTCCATCTTCTCCTGGCCAAAGTTGGGGCTAAGAGTTCAGTCATTCCTCTTTCTCTCCCTGGCATTTGAACCTTAAGCAAAAGAACTGCAAGGAAAGAAAATGGTTGGAGCTGATTCTTCCCAGCAGTGCCTAAAGAGTTTGTCCATTAGTTCATGCCACCTCGATGGATAACGACAGGGAGGTTTCCATCCTCCCTGAGACCCGGTCATGTAACTCTACTTTGCATCAGTGAGCTTGCCTTTATCCTCTAACAAATTCCTTTGGTCCATAAGCCTAACAAGGGTCCATTTCAATAGCTATAAACAGGATACAATGGATGTGCTATAAAATCCTTGCTCTAGATCAGCAGTTCTTAATGCTGGCTGCACATTACAATCATTGGGGAGTTTTTAAAATCCTAGCACTCAGGCCATACCCCAAGCCAATTAAACAGGACTCTATGAGGGTACAACCAGTCCTTGTTAAAGTGCCCCTGCTGATTGCTAATGTGTAACCCAGGTTGAGAGTCACTGCTCTAGAGTTAATGGAAATATGTACACTTTCCTATTGTCAGAAAATGAAGGAGGCTTGCAATACCCCTTGGTATTTTAAAAGTGACATGTTTTTAAAGGCAGAATTTAACCCTAGAGAAAGAAATAAATACTCACTCAGAATACATGATTTCCCCAAGAATTAAAGAACTAGGAGAGTTTTCATCTTTAATTACTATTTTTACTACCAGACAAATTTAAAGAATTTCAGAACTGTAAGCACTTTCTAATTTTATTAACAACACAAGTAAAGCACAGTGTCAGGAAGAAGATATCCCTGTTGGTTCACATTTAAAATAGATCACAATAATCTATTTCAAGCTTAGAAATGTTTCTACTGAAGAAACCAAAGAACCACGTTTAAAGTGGGGCTGTCTTTGGTGACATCTATGGACTAGAAGGTGATCATGAGAAGGGAGAAAACGGATGCCTTGTACTACCTCTCCTGCTTCTGTCGTGTGAGAGACCATTTCTTAATATTATGGGAAATGCAGTGAGGAAAACGCTAGCTAAGTAGTAAAGCAATTAAATTTCACAAAAAACAATAAACATGTCTACAACAAGAGTGAAAGACATGTTGAAATAGTTGACGTTTAGTTTCCTAAAGAGAAGACCTGCCTTTTCTTAAGAGCGGCTTCTACAGAAAGACTGACAATATGGTGACATTCCAGAAGAAATCCAGCTGTGTGCATGCCTTGGACAGGACGTCAACTAGTCACATTAGGACCGGAAAGGTGATGCCTCCGTGGAGGCGCATTGCTGCTGCTGACTGGCTACCACTCTCTTCTCTCTCGCCCGTGACTCACTCTCAGTGCATGTAGACTTTGGGCTACTGTGAACTCTGCCAGCCTCGTGGGGTGATGCCACACACATAGAACCAGCTCTGCTTCCCACAGCACTGGTGAGAGACCCAGCATCCCTAGAAACCAATTGGGTCCATCCTCTTCTATCAGCTACACAAGAGGTGTGTGTGTGTTTTTTTTTTTTCTATTTTCATTTTTAGCCCTGATGAGACTGAGTCACTTTGAGGATAGATGTATGTATGGTGAAGCGCTGCATAAATTGAACAATAGAGCTTGTGCACTTCATTGAAGTACTGCAGCTGGATGCAGAAGGGAACAGAATGGGGGTCCCCTCCCATGAATCACGGGAAAGGGGAGTGAGGGGAATACTTTTGCATCTGGCACACGTTCAGGGTGTCCTTTAAAATAAAATTCCTCCCATTTGTAAATTCAAATATTATGTGAGAATGCATTTTAAAATATTTTTTAAAGTCAAATAAATTTAAATTGGATGGTGTTCATTTGTTGTCTTTTATTTCCATTTGATCAGTATATGAGGAAATAACTCCTGAGACTAGACCAATCGCTAGGAAATGATTTAGGAACATGTTTTCCCACAGGTTAAATACTTTTGTTATGAACATGAACTGAGTTCAAAAGATATTTAACTGAGACCTAATAGCACACAGTCAAAAAAATAAAACTCACACTTTCATGATTATAATACAATAAGCCACCTCTGATGTTGTACTGTCAATTCATTATGTCACTATCCCAAAGTTATTCTGGAGCAACTAATTGGTGAAACCTTGAGCATGACATTATCTCTCCTGAACTGAGAGTGTGATATTAATTTTCTCTTTATCATAAAGTGCATAAGAACAGCCCACTTGGACAGTATAATGGGTTAAGAATGTGATGGAATTGTTCCTTGCATGTTACTGGTTGACAGGGAAACACAGATCGTGAAAAGAGAAGAAACATGATAATGGAAAGAGAGCTGAACTTGGGATCTGAACACCCAAGTTTGAATCCTAGCCTCTCAAGAAACCACACACTGGTCAGTTCCTGTTATAGTTTCTTCCATTGTAGGATGTAGGTGACAAGTAGAGCTGCCTTCCTAGCTGTTAATAAGAAATAAATCAATAACACATATCAAAACACAGTGGCCTGTGCTCCAGTTTTTGCTGAATCCCAACCTCAATTCTATTAGCACCAAACAATGAATACCTGAATTGGCTGCTGTGCATGCCTTTTTACTTTGCCATGCATAAGTGAGGAATGAGTGTGAATTGCCTGTGATCTCTACTTTCTTCTTTATACTTTTCTGTATTTTCCAGTTTCCCTACAGTGATCATGTATCAAATTTATATGTTTTATGAGTGAAAAGATGTGGGTGAATTTTAGAGTTTGGAGTCAGACTGAAAGCATTGAATGAACACACATCAAAGAGCATTTTGATAATTGTTTGAACTGACCAAAAGACAGAATGACAGAGTTTCAGAACACTAAAATTACTGAGGTGAGAAGCTTGCTCCATTTTCATTATTTTTCTATGAGAAAACTTTCCTTAACAAGCTCACTGTACCTGTATATATAGCTAACCCTTGTAAACACAAGTTTGAACTGCATGGATCCAATTATAAGCAATTTTTTCCAATACACATGCACCAGGGTACTATATGATCCGTGGTGGCGAATCCAGGAATGCAGAACCACGGATACGGATGGACACACTTAGGATCACCTGTACTTTAAAATGTTCATTTATTGAGCACTTATTAACATGTGTCAGTTGTTTTGCAAAAAAGCTTATTAATATTATAAAATGAATTTTTAGCCCTATTTTTTTCTACCGGAAAATTCAAAGTAATATACCCAAGGTTGTGGCCAGTAAATGATTGTGTCTGGTACTGCCATTAACCCACTTTACTCTCTTCCACTGTAGTTTCCTGTACCATGCAGGCTAGTGTTCAGACTCCCTTGCAGCTCTGGTCCCATATATGACCTCAGTTCAGTTCAGTTCAGTTCACTTGTTCAGTCGTGTCCAACTCTTCGAGACCCCATGGACTGCAGCATGCCAGGCCTCCCTGTCCATCACCAACTCCTCCCAAACTCATGTCCATTGAGTCGGTGATGCCATCCAACATCTCATCCTCTGTCATCCCCTTCTTCTCCTGCCTTCAATCTTTCCCAGCATCAGGGCCTTTTCAAATGAGTCAGCTCTTTGCATCAAGTGGCCAAAGTATTGGAGTTTTAGCTCCAACATCAGTCTTTCCAATGAACCCTCAGGACTGATCTCCTTTAGGATTGACTGGTTGGATCCCCTTGCAGTCCAAGGGACTCCCAAGAGTCTTCTCCAACACCACAGTTCAAAAGCATCAATTCTTTGATGCTCAGCTTTCTTTATAGTCCAACTCTCACATCCATACATGACTACTGGAAAAATCATAGCCTTGACTAGATGGACCTTTGTTGGCAAAGTAATGTTTCTGGTTTTTAATATGCTGTCTAGATTGGTCATAACTTTCCTTCCAAGGAGTAAGTATCTTTTAATTTCATGGCAGCAGTCACTATCTGCAGTGATTTTGGAGCCCCCAAAATAAAGTCTGCCACTGTTTCCACTGTTTTCTCATCTATATATGACCTGGGTTCAGCCAAACAGATACACCTATGCAAGATCAGGAAGGCAGTGGTGAGCATCAAATGAAGAGATTGATTCTCTGCCAAGCACAGGGTAACCTTTGGTTCTTTGAGTGCAGTTGTCAAGGAAGTTATGTGTTCAATGCATAGGAGTAAGGAGCATCAGATAGAGTTTGTAGAGAGATCTTACATAAAGAAATCCCTTGCAGTTCTGAAGTGTTTCTGCTGGCTGCATTATTTCTGCTTGCACAGCATACAGACTCCTTTGCCAGGCCTGGTAAGTCTACAAATTACCCAATGTGCTCAGTCACTCAGTCATCTTCAACTCTTTGTGACCCCGTGGACTGCACCCCACCAGGCTCCTCTGTCCATGTGATTGTCCAGGCAAGGATACTGGAGTAGGTTGCCATTTCCTCCTCCAGGGGATCTTGCTGATCCAAGGATCAAACTTGTGTCTCCTGTGTCTCCTGAACTGGCAGGCAGACTCTTTACCTCTGTGCCACCTGGGAAGCCAAATTATGCAATACTCTGTAATAAAGTCATTTCTGTTTAAACTGCCTAGAGCGAATTCTAGTATTTGCAACTAAGGAACTGAGAATAACCAGCAGATCTTTTAGACTCCATGCTTTTCACACCATATCTATGTTTTCCCCAGCTATCTTTTTTATAATGGCAAAAAAGAAAAATCAAACAAACCTGGATCCAGGATTCCTAAGACCAAAGAGATGACTTGAAGGTAACATAGCTATGACTGAAAAGAGTAAAGAACCAAAGAAATTAAGTAAAAGGGCTTGCTTAAGGCAGGGACTCTGGGAAAGATTAAATCAACAGAAGTCTGAAAGGGGAATACAGAAGTGTCAGCGAGGGAGAGAGAGAAGTTCAAAAGTATCTGGGCACACATTCCAGAAGAGTTCAGGGGTAACACTCGTATGGACAAAACACAGCAGTTTGACCTGGGCCTGATCACAAAAATTACACTGGGAATCCCATTAACTCTTTCAAAGACTGCAGGCTAAAAAACACATAGCATAGGTCAAGGGTTAATCAACTCCAGTCCACAAACAAAATTCTGCCTGCTGGCTTTTTTGTAAATAAAGTTTACTGAAATAAAGATATATTCATTCATTAACACATTGCCTATGGCTGCCTTCACATAATAGGGTTGAGCAGTTGCCACAGAGGCCACAAAACTCACAAAGCATAAAATATTTATTTGGCCCTTTACAGAAAATATGTGCTGACTCTTAGCCTAGGAGGTTGGGAGAACAGTCATTTGAAATTGATCAGTCACTTTTCTATATCTGTCACCAGAAGAGAGGCCTATGTGGACAGACACAGGGACCCAGATCGTTGCCTGAAGAGAAGACATCTAACTCCTTTGGTGGAAGCAGTCCCCATGACAATTAGTCTACAGGTGTCCTTGTATGCATGTGGGTTGGAAGTGAAGAATATCAGAGGTGCTGGAAGTAGGAATTAAGAAGCTTGAAAGAAACAAAAGTGTAGCTAGAGGGTGTAAATTATAAACACAGAGGTGGAAAGTTTAGAAACGCAGGCTACAGCTCCAGAGGTATTTACGTGAGGAAGAGGAAGTACAGGATTGCCAGAGAAACAACGCGCAGCCCACTTGAGACCATTCCTCAGAGGCCAAGACATTGTGGGCGATTCTTCTATGCGTTCCTAGTATGTACTAGACACTGAGTGGGATCCACAGAGAGTTTGCAGACTAGCGAAGGGTAAAGGTGTTTTCATAGCACCAAAGTGGTCGAGTGACTGAAGAAGCAGCCTTTGAATCCAACAGTCAAGGGAACCTTCAGCAGTCTTAGTAAAAAGAGGTGGACTCTGTATAATTTGAGGAATAAAAACTGTTCTAAAAGGGTTGTCTGGGAATTTCAAATTGTGAGATGGAATAATGCTCCAGAAGTGATTAAGATGAAAGGAACGAGATGAAACGGTAGCTGCAAGGCGTAAGCGGGTCTGATGTTGCTTTCTGAAAGATGGGTGCTGTAGCCGAAAACCCTTTTCATCACACGGGAATGGCAGCTGTGGCAGCATTCTTTGTAACAGGATATGACCTGTGGGTGAGCAGCTTCCATTCTCACCCACAACCACAAGATTTTTCTAGCTGTGTTTTGGCAAAACAGAAGAGAACGCCAATTCCACTGCAAACCACTATAAATGCCACCTACACTGTGCCTGTGGCTACTTTATCCAAGGGTAATGAGAGGATGACCAAAATAAAAATACACTGTGGCCTTTCTCAGCAGTGTAACTGAGTAAGCACAGAGGGAAAAAAGAGCCCTTCCTGCATGGAGAGAGCAACAAAAGGCAGTTACTCAACAAATCAACCCACTTGGGCCCCTACAAGAACTTGCTGCTGCACTGCCTTATTTTCCCAGGGTGGGGGGATCAGGTGAGTCCCTGGGAGTGCTGACAAGTACACTGAAGAAGCAAAGAGAATCCTTACACCCCAAACTTATGCGACTTTTAGAGAAAGGAGAGATTTCTTTATCTTCCGGCCACCATTTTTGTTACCTCTGAAGGTGAAGTCACTCAGTCGTGTCCAACTCTTTGTGACCCCGTGGACTATAACCTACTAGGCTTCTCTGTCCATGCGATTCTCCAGGCAAGAATACTGGAGTGGATTGACATTTCCTTCTCCAGGGGATCTTCCCGACCCAGGGATCGAACCCAGGTCTCCCACATTGGAGGCAGATGCTTTAACCTCTGAACCACCAGGGAAGCCTACCTCTGAAGACTTGCAATTCAAAACCTGAAGAAGCCACTTAACTCTTTTGCAGTCCATTTTTCATCTATAGTAATGAAGGTGATAAAACTATGTCTTCCTCTTCAAGGAGTTTGAGCTACTGCTATCAAAATGTCTTACAAAAAGAGAAAGTTACCCCTGGAAACTCAGCACTTATGTGCTGAAGTTTGGAAATTTTCTCTTAGTAGAGCTTTTGGAATCCCGGAGAAGTGAGGCTTAGAAGCTTGCCATGCCTAACAGGAAAGGCAAAGCTAATCTGGTTTCTGCAAGATCCTGCCAAGTGACATCTCAGCAGACTTTCCTACCCCATGGGGCATTTCCTAAAAGCAAGGTGCCTGTGAGAAAGGCTGGTGGCTGCAGGGGAAGTGATCCTTACAGATATTGGTTAAGAGACTGGATTCTAGAGCTAGATCACCCAGCTCCATCTCCTTCTATTGTGTGACTTGTTACAGATTCACCATCCTCTCCAACTTTCCATTCCCTCCCCTGTAAAGTGTGGATAATAACTGCACAAACTTCAGTAGGTTCTATTAAAGAATGAAAGAAATAAAGAATGTATTCAGCACCCAAATGTTAGCCATTAATATAATTATATTTTGATATTAATGAAGGTCAAGGATCCTGCCATGAGAAGGAGGTTATAGAGTGATTGATCTCACTTGAAATTAAGGTAAGGTAAGGTAAGGTAAGGTGAAGTCGCTCAGTCGTGCCCTACTCTTTGTGACCCCATGGACTGCAGCCTTCCAGGCTCCTCTGTCCATGGGATTCTCCAGGCAAGAATACTGGAGTGGGGTGCCATTTCCTTCTCCAGGGGATCTTCCCGACCCAGGGATCGAACCCAGGTCTCCCGCATTGGAGGCAGACACTTTAACCTCTGAGCCACCTTCTGAAGGGGGAATTCCCTGCTGTTCAGTGGTTAGGGCTCTGCACTCTTACTGTCAAGGGTCCAGGTTCAATCTTTGGTTGGGGAACTAAATCTTAGAGGTGAGGTATTATATGGAAAGATCTTCCATCCATGGAAACACTTAGGTTTGATTTACCTAAGATATTGTATGAAATCTGAGGCCCTGAAAAGGAGCTGTGAGGGTAGAGCTTCCTGAAGAAACATGCCAAGGACATCTTGAAGTGCCTGTGCAGCAGGAACCAGCTGTGGGTTGAGCCGCAAAGCTCATTAGCCATCAGAGGCTCACAGATGACACGAGGTCATATACTGTAACATCATCATCAGACTCACTGAGTATATAACACGGGAAGAAAGGCAACATACCTAACCCAGAAATGAACTCTGGGGACTCTTTCCAATCATGGGGTCCAACACCCTTTTGGCTCCAAAATGCTACCAAGAGGTAAACTGGTAAAGAAACAGAAGTCCACACCTCCCAAGTTCTATTCAAAAAAGCTTTGTTTTCTGTTGCAGTTATCTGACAAAGTTAAATATCATTTTCAAGACAATGAAAAAATAAAAACAATATTAGAAACCTTCCAAAAACAAAATTATATGGCCTGCTCCTAGATTTAGCAAACATCTTTCTTCCTGCAGTGTTGTCCTTTATTAAAATCTAATACTAATGTGGGGTTAATGTGACAGCCCCGAGAACACAGATGAAGTTATAAAGGAAATAAGCTTTTATTACTTTTCCAAAGACAAAGCAATAACTTAGAATAACAGAATGATGTTAAACTCTCTACCACTTTCCACCCTCACATTTTCCCTCTTTCTTTCTCAATATATAATAGGGAAATTTTCTTTACAAAAATTAAGACTCCATTTACAAGTTTATGATAAAGCAGTAAGTAAGAATAACAGCATATTCTTTGTGACAACATCTTCTAGAAGCAGGGAAGACTGTCTTTGGAATTAGCCCCCAAATTTAACCCTATGTTCTTACTTTCAAGTGCACTAGGTTAACTAATATATTGTTACATAGTACTTCTCCCTTTTGCTCATTCCCCACAGTTCTTTTTTTTAAACCTTCTAAATGTCTCCCAAATCTGTTGTCTCCTTTCAGGCCTTTTCATACTTCAGATGCTGTCAATCTTCTCAAATACATCCTCCCAGTCACCAGATTGGGACCTGTGTGAACTGAATATCTAATTTCCTCCCCTCCCTGCTTAAAAAAACTCAGCTTCCTGTCACTTAGAGAATCATGTCACTGCCATGGGGATGGTCCACTGATACGTTCATCTAGTTTGTCCTTAGTCCTCCTTGTCCCTTCTCCTTGTTCTCTATCCCCATGCCCTCGCATGGCCACCGCCCACCAGCACCATTTCAACCCCACAGTTCTAAAACGTCTGGTTCTCTAACACATCATGCCTCCGTATATGTTCTGCACTTTCATATGCTGTGTGTCTATTACTTCCCTTCTTGTTTATTAACAGTTGCAAAGCTCTTCCATGGGCCACATCTTACTCAATGAGCTTTAGTATTAACTCAGTTAATCATTACATCCCTGTGAGAAAGATACTATTATTGTCCTCATTTTAGAGAGAAGGACACTGCAGCACAGATCAGTTAGGAAACTTGTCCAAAGTCACACAGCAAGTAAACTTTGGGAGAAGCAAGGAAGCACGATTCAAACTCAGATGTTCCAGCTCCTTATCCACACACCGCACTGCCTCTGCTGCTTCGATCCTCGTTCCGTATCATCTCTTCTGCAAAATTTTCTCTGAGAACCTCAACTGCTCGTCAACCCCTCTTATATGCCTCATGAAGAGACTTATTATATGATAACTATCACAACTCTTCTTCTCATTTTAGACCATAAGTTACTGGAAGGCAGACACCATAATTCATCATGGTATCCTAGCACAGGTGCTCAATACTTGCTTGACAAATGACCCAATAAGGATGACAGATAGCCTTATTACATGTTCCACTGTTGGTATAAGGAGAAATTCAAAGAAATTGGAACCTAAGGATTACTTGGTTCTTCTAGCATTTAATATGTCCAAGGAACATCATATCTAAGCCATAAATTGCAGAGAAAATTTGCATGCGTGCCCCTGCTCATTCTCAGGAGCTCTGTTAGATAGATCAGCCCTGTCTGATAGAATATCTGAGAGCCTGGAAATGTTCCATAGCTGCACAGTCCAGAGGGTGGCCAGCTGCCTTTCGGACACTTGGCTAGAGTCTGAGGAACTGAATTTTTCATTTTACTTTAATCATTTTAAATTTAAATAATCACATGGAGCTAGTGGCTGACGTATTATACTGCACTCGTACGGACCATTGACAAGTTATAAAGTGGCTGCACACAGAGCAGTGATAGGAAACAGGACGTGGAAAGCAGGAAAGAATATGCAAAGAACACTCAGTGCTGGGGTGAACACCTGCCCAGTTTGACTGGGACTGTGGAGCATCATGGGAATTTCAGTGCTCCAAATGTGATGGTCCCATCAAACTGGAACCACTGGTCAATCTACTCAATGCCTAGGAGAAGCTACAGAAGATTCTGCACAAGATCTAAAGAAGCTGAAGCAGGAGATGGAGCAGGAAGGGTTGGGACAGGGCTTCCCAGGTGGTGCCAGTGATAACCTGCCTGCCAATGCAGGAGACATAAGAGATGCAGGAAGATCCCCTGGAGCAGGAAATGGCAACCCACTCCAGTATGCTTGCCTGGAGAGTCCATGGACAGAGGATCCTACGATCCTTAGGGTCGCAGAGAGTCAGACACGACTGAATCGACCTAGCAGGGGACACAGTGAAGATAAGAACACATGATGGATAGAGAGGAAGTCTTTGTCTTAGCAACCCTATGCTCCTTAGATTTCCGTGCATCTACAGATTCCAACACCCAAGTTCTAGTGGAGAGATTTCAAATAAATGTGTATAACTTGCTTTTATACCAGCTTTTCCCCCCAATACACATGCTTTTATTTTACTCGTAGGTCTCTTGGTTGGGGAAATCAAGACCACAGCCTACTCAACTCTCTTTGATCTGTCATTTAAATTTACATTCTCATCGTATAATCTGTTAATCTTTCCAGTATCTCAGGGCAAGGCTGAATTAAATTCCCATATTGAATCCCAACATGAAAGGCATTTCTTTGTGAGCAGCTCAATATAATGTTCTTCTAAATGACATTTAAAATGTTCGGCTCAATAATGGAATGATAAAGAAGGGCACCTGGTGTTAGTACACATCAGTAAAAAGAACATTTTTTTATTAGTCAGAAGCCAAAAAGATAGAACAAGATAATTAAAAAAAGAAAAAGTTTATTCCTGCTAGACTGCCATGGGAGTATTATGACTCAAAATGTAATAGTCACTGAATTCCTCCAGGAATCTAACTTCTTAAAAAGACATCAGACATCAAAGTCTGAGTCATGCCACATTAACCACCAATGGCCAGAAAAGTTTGAATGCCACTGGAAAAGTTAAATATTAGACTTTCCCTGAAACATCTAAACTCAGAGAAGTAGGTATTGCAGTTGTCCTACCGACTTGTGTGCATTCTTTACAGGTTCCAAACCCATCTTTGCACCCTCCCCTTTCTGTTGCTATGGTAACCCAAATAAATACTCTCCTGAGATTCCTTTCTCTCAGATGCCAGTGCATCAGGTCAACAGGCAGGCAAATAACAACGCACTGGCCCTAAACATTTTCACTGTCCAGACAGCGACAAAGAGCTAGTCCTCTACATAGTCCATCATATTTTAACATGTTCAAAGCTACAATTCCATTAGACTGGGAAAAAGGATATATTCTATGCTTTGGTACTTCTCTTATTTGTTGAACCAACAAGAGGAATCCTTGAAAAAGGTGAAAAACAAGGAGCTAAAAGTAAGAAATTCTCCTAACATCCACTTCATCACCTTATGTCAACCAATAAGATCTGAATGAAAGTTCTCAGTAGAATAAAGATAAATTCAAGAACTCTTGCTGTCTTACCTGCATATAGTACTGGTAGATGTGCTATTTAGTACTTAGAATTAGGGATTGGGGAGATGGTTGTAAGGGAGACAGGTATTACAAAAAAATTTTTTGAATGAAAGCACCTGATTCATAGTAAATTGCAGGCATAATTCAAGAGAGAAAGCCTTAAGCCTTTTTGTCACTGAAGATACTACAGTTTAAAGCCTCTGGTTTGTTTCTTACATGATAGTATACATGTTTCAATGCCGTAAAGTAAAATAAAGTAAAAATAAATTTAAAAAAAATAAAAATAAAATAAAAAGTCTCAGTAAAGCCTCTGGTTTGGTCACTCTCCACTCCATATATGTTAAATACACATTGCATATGGTGCAAATAATTGTCAAGATAGAGCAGCCAGACAAGCAGCATTTCACAGTGACACTGTATATGCAATAGGAAACAAAGACATACTACCTGCATTCCCTAAAAATCTGTCTATTAATTTTACCCAAAGATGAACAATATTTTGACCTCAAAACTACAGGGCACCTATTAAGAAAGGGAGGGGGGGTTGGACATTCTACTCTGGGACTTCTAGTAATAACAGCCCACATCGTGAATACTTATACTCTCGCCCCTTAGTTATGCCTCACCACAACCCTTTAAAGGTCATTACTCCCACTTTCCAGATGATGAAACTGGGAGAATTGGTACAGGGGTTTAAGTCTCAGCTCGAATGTCTGGACTTGCTATGCCTCTGATCTACTGTCCTTAAGGGTCCCCAATGCACTTGGACAAATCAAACATTGACTCGAGATTTTCTACCTTCAAATGCCTCTGTATCACTATCTTCTACTTCTCAATGCACACGCCTCCTCTCTTCCTCTCGCTCTCCCTCCTTCTCCCAGTATTCCTGGACAGCAGCATCAGTGGTCAGATGTTCTCTGGAGAGTTACTGCTGCCAAGAGATGTGACCTCTCTACCTATGCTGGGGTCCAGGGCAGAGCCGAAACTCTCAGGAGCCAGAGGTCATGGGCCAGAGAAAGTTTTCATTGAGCCCAGAACAGTCACAGGCTATGATCATCCTGGAGGGATGTCTCTGAGAAGGTGAGACCAGGAAGACGCCAAGCAGCACGTCTATGCTTTCTATTTCAACGTCATGCTTTCCCCAGAAATAGGAAACGAGTGGACTGGCCACTCCCATATGTGTAGTCCAGG
The DNA here is from genome assembly GCA_006408695.1 of Aepyceros melampus. Classification (NCBI taxonomy): domain Eukaryota; kingdom Metazoa; phylum Chordata; class Mammalia; order Artiodactyla; family Bovidae; genus Aepyceros; species Aepyceros melampus. The sequence continues at coordinate 25,595 of SJXQ01004877.1, read as the reverse complement.
GCTTCCCACACAGCACTAGTGGTAAAGAACACACCTGTCTATGCAGGAGAGCTAAGAAATGCGGGTTTGATCCCTGAATTGGAAAGATCCCCTGGAAGAGGGCATGGCAATCCACTCCAGTATTCTTGCCTGGAGAATCCCTTGGACACAGAAGCCTGGCAGGCTACCGTTCATAGAGTCACAACGAGTCAGACACAACTGAAGCAACTTACTAAGCACACACATATGTAGTCAGGGACTCCAGTCAGATATAAGGAGAGGGTGATTCCACCCCAGGGTTGGATAAACCAGAAAGGAAAGCTTTGAGCAGACAAATAACAAGTGCAATGAGATTAGAGGAATTCAAAGGGGATGAATGAGAGCAAAGGAAAGTGAGCAAGCGTCAGTCCACATCTTGGCCCCTCTGCGCCTGCTCCTCCCAGGCTCTGGGTCCTCACATGACCTCAGTGAGAGCTTGGCCATCCTCCCTGCTCACCAGTTCCTCACTCCCCCCTTCCTCTCCACAACAGGTTTAAACTGAGCTTGGTATTTTTGAGGGTCAGCGTGGGTATTTTTCAGGGATTTTTGAATACCATTAACCTTTTCTTATAAACCACTGTCTTTTTTCTTACTAGGAACTCTACGCTACCTATACTGGAAAGACTTTAGTTTTGAAATGCCAGTTGGAGTTCTTAATGGCCATTGGTGCAAATGAGGCTTAAACGTGAAGAAATTTGCCTTAAAGGCAGCTAACTTTCGGAGGGGAAGACATCTATTCTATATACCAAGGAATATCTGTTTTCAGCATCAAAGGGGTTACACACATGCCTATTCCTCCCCCAAAGGACAGCCCAGAATCCTAGAAGCAGAGTACTGGCCTGACTCACTCGTGAGTGTTCCTCTCCTGTGACACAAGACGTCTTGTCACCAGGACTCCGGGTTTCGGGTAACTGCCTCGTAAGTGGATTCGGCTCTTAATCTAGATTTCACATTTTCCACCTTCATTACAAATGACTTAATTTCTCAAGAATTAAATTATTTTCTAGAGTTCTTCTAAATTAAATGAAGAGTAAATAAAAAGGCCTTAGACAAAAACTGAGTAATTTTATTAGGAATATGATAAATGTGATAGGTTACAGTAGCCTGAAAATCCCATTATATGCAATTAAGGAGCTACATTAATATAATTGTAGACTTCCGAGCATTTCAGCTGAGCACATAGAGTATTTACAGATAATTGCATAGTAAGGGGGAAGATGCAAGCTGTGCATCTAGCACACACGTGACTCACGTTGTCAAATTAAAACCTGGTTGGGTTTCTCCTTGAGTTATTATCTCTGCAAAGCTTAATTTTTTTCTTTTCAAGGTGGGAAAATGCACAGGTATGCAGACAAAATGTTTCCTATTAAGAATACAAAGTACAATGAAATTACTGATGCCATTAAAGTAAGAGTCATTTGGAAAATATTATTTTCAGATCGTAACTTTGACTAGAGCTTCACTGAACCAAAAAAAAAAAAAAATCAAAGCCAAATTAATACTGTAAAGAGTATGCAAAGAAGACCAGATAACCTACTTTTACATTTATGAGGCCTCTGATATAAACACTCTATAAAAATGAGGCTAAAATTACAAAAAAGTCAACAAACGACATGATGATATCATTTAAAAAGTACTCAACTAGGCGCAAAGAAATCTGAGTTCAGAAATCCAAATTCGTACTCCACCCTATTGGAAATAAATTACATAATCTTGGGGAAAAAACAAACTCTCTAGATCTCAGTTTCCTCAATTATAAACCTCTGTGGTTGAATTAGATAACCACAAGAGTCTCCCCAGTCTCTAGAAATTAAGATGTTATCAAATTGCTGAAGCAGACCCTGCAGGTTAAGTACTTTTCAGCTATCAGACTGAATTACTAATCTGAATTTGAAAAAATTCTACATTTTTAAATACCTAAATTTTTCATTCATTTAAGGTTCAGTTCAGTTCAGTTGCTCAGTCGTGTCCAATCCTTTGCGAACCCATGAATCGCAGCACACCAGGCCTCCCTGTCCATCACCAACTCCCAGAGTTCACTCAAACTCATGTCCATCGAGTCAGTGATGCCATCCAACCATCTCATCCTCTGTCGTCTCCTTTTTCTCCTGCCTCCAATCTTTCCCAGTGTCAGAGTCTTTTCCAATGAGTCAACTCTTCACATAAGGTGGCCAAAGTACTGGAGTTTCAGCTTTAGCATCATTCCTTCCAAAGAACACCCAGGACCAATCTCCTTTAGAATGGACTGGTTGGATCTCCTTGCAGTCCAAGGGACTCTCAAGAGTCTTCTCCAACACCACAGTTCAAAAGCATCAATTCTTCGGCGCTCAGCTTTCTTCACAGTCCAACTCTCACATCCATACATGACCACTGGATAAACCATAGCCTTGACTAGACGGACCTTAGTCGGCAAAGTAATGCCTCTGCTTTTGAATATGCTATCTAGTTTGGTCATAACTTTCCTCCAAGGAGTAAGCGCCTTTTAATTTCATGGCTGCAGTCACCATCTGCAGTGATTTTGGAGCCCCCCCAAAAATAAAATCTGACACTGTTTCTACTGTTTCCCCATCTATTTGCCATGAAGTGATGGGACCAGATGCCATGATCTTCGTTTTCTGAATGTTGAGCTTTAAGCCAACTTTTTCACTCTCCTCTTTCACTTTCATCAAGAGGCGTTTAGTTCCTCTTCACTTTCTGCCATAAGGATGGTGTCATCTGCGTATCTGAGGTTATTGATATTTCTCCTGGCAATCTTGATTCCAGCTTGTGCTTCTTCCAGCCCAGCATTTCTCATGATGTACTCTACATATAAGTTAAATAAGCAGGGTGACAATTTACAGTCTTGACATACTCCTTTTCCTATTTGGAACCAGTCTGTTGTTCCATGTCCAGTTCTAACTGTTGCTTCCTGACCTGCATATAGGTTTCTCAAAAGGCAGGTCAGGTGGTCTGGTAGGGGAATAATATGGACCAGACACCTTCAATGTATCAGGAAATGTGATAGCCACTTCCACATATACTACATATATTTGCATATGGATACACCTTATGGGGGACAAAATTATAAACTGGAAGTTGTACAGGGCTAAATTGACATTCCTTCTCAGGTGGCACAGTGGTAAAGAAACCACCTGCCAATGCAGAGTCTAGAGTTTGATCTCTTGGTAGAGAAGATTCCTAGAGAAGGAAATGACAACCCACTTAAGTATGCTTGCCAGGAAAATCCCATGGACAGAGGAGCCTGGCAGGTTACAGTCAATGGGGTCACAAAAACTCAGACAAAACTGAGCATTCAGTTCAGTTTGATTGCTCAGTTGTGTCTGACTCTGCAACCCCATGGACTACAGCACACCAGGCTTCCCTGTCCATCAGCACTCCCAGAGTTTACTCAAACTCATGTCCATTGGATTGGAGATGCTATCCAACCATCTCATCCTCTATTGTCCCCTTCTGCTCCCGCCTGCAATCTTGCCAGCATCTGCTCCACCTGCAATCTTGCCAGCATCTTCTCCAAAGAGCCAGTTCTTCACATCAGGCGGCCAAAGTATTGGAATTTCAGCTTCAGCATCAGTCCTTCCAATGAATATTCAGAACTGATTTCCTTTAGGATGGACTGGTTGGATCTTCTTGCAGTCCAAGGGACTCTCAAGAGTCTTCTCCAACAACACAGTTCAAAAGCATCAGTTCCTCGGTGCTCAGCTTTCTTTATAGTATAGTCCAACTCTCACATCGATATAAGACCACTGGAAAAAAAACATAGCCTTGACTAGATGGAACTTTATTGGCAAAGTAATGTCTCTGCTTTTCAATATGCTGTCTAGGTTGATGATAACTTTTCTTCCAAAGAGCAAGCATCTTTTAATATCATGGCTGAAGTCACCATCTGCAATGATTTTGGAGCCCCCAAAAAATAAAGTTTGTCACTGTTTCCATTGTTTTCCCATTTGCCATGAAGTGATGGGACCAGATACCATAATCTTAGTTTTTTGAATGTTGAATGTTAAGCCAACAAGAAGTTGGCTTCTTCACAGTCCTCTTTCACTTTCATCAAGAGGCTCTTTAGTTCCTCTTCATTTTCTGCCATAAAGGTGGTGTCATCTGCATATCTGAGGTTATTGACATTTCTTCCGGAAATCTTGTTTCTGGCTTATGCTTCATCCAGTCCATCATTTCTCATGATGTACTCTGCATATAAGTTAAATAAGCAGGATGACAATATACAGCCTTGAGGTACTCCTATCCGGATTTGGAACTAGTCTGTTGTTCTACGTCCAGTTCTAACTGTTGCCCCTTGACCTGCATACAGATTTCTCAGGAAGCAGGTCTGATGGTCTGGTATTCCCACCTCTTTCAGAATTTTCCACAGTTTGTTGTGATCCACACAGTCAAAGGCTTTGGCATAGTCAATAAAGCAGAAATAGATGTTTTTCTGGAACTCTCTTGCTTTTTTGATGATCCAACGGATGTTGGTAATTTGATCTCTTGTTCCTCTGCCTTCTCTAAATCCGCTTGAACACCTGGAAGTTCATGGTTCACAAACTGTTGAAGCCTGGCTTGGAGGATTTTGAGCATTACTTTGATAGTGTGTAAGATGAGTGCAATTGTGCAGTAGTGTGAACATCTTTGGCATTGCCTTTCTTTGGGATTGGAGTGAAAACTGACCTTTTCCTGGCCAGTGCTGAGTTTTCCAAATTTGTTGGCATATTGAGTGCAGCACTTTCACAGCATCATCTTTCAGGATTTGAAATAGCTCAACTGGAATTCTATCACCTCCACTAGCTTTGTTCCTAGTGATGCTTCTTAAGGCCCACTTGAGTTTGCAATCCAAGATGTCTGACCTTAGGTAAGTGATCACACCTTTGTGATTATCTGGGTTGTGAAGATCTTTTTTGTAATGTTCTTCTCTGTATTCTTGCTACCTCTTCTTAATAACATCTGCTTCTGTTAGGTCCATACCGTTTCTGTCCTTTATTGTGCCCATCTTTGCATGAAATATTCCCTTGGTATCTCTAATTTTCTTGAAGAAATCTCCAGTCTTTCCCATTCTATTGTTTTTCTCTATTTCTTTGCATTGATCACTGAGGAAGCTTTTCTTATGTCTCCTTCCTATTCTTTGGAACTCTGCAATCAAATGGGTATATCTTTCCTTTTCTGCTTTGCCTTTAGCTTCTCTTCTTTTCACAGCTATTTGTAAAGCCTCCTCAGATAACCATTTTGCCTTTTTCCATTTCTTTTTCTTGGGGTGATGGTCTTGATAGCTGCCTCCTATACAATGTCACAAACCTCTGTCTATAGTTCTTCAGGCACTCTATCAGATCTAATCCCTTGAATCTATTTGCCACGTCCACTGTATAATCATAAGGGATTTGATTTAGGTCATACCTGAATGGTCTAGTGGTCTTCCCTACTTTCTTCAATTTCAGTCTGAATTTGGCAATAAGAAGCTCATGATCTGAGCCACAGTCAGCTCCCAGTCTTGCTTTTGCTGACTGTATAGAGCTTCTCCATCTTTGGCTGCAAAGAATATAACAATCTGATTTCAGTTTTAACCATCTGGTGATGTCCATGTGTAGAGTCTTCTCTTGTGTTGTTAGAAGAGGGTGTTTGCTATGACCAGTGTGTTCTCTTGGCAAAACTCTATTAGCCTTTGCCCTGCTTCATTCTGTACTCCAAGGCCAAATTTGCCTGTTTCTCCAGGTATTTCTTGACTTCCTACTTTTGCATTCCAGTCCCCTATAATGAAAAGGACATCTTTTGGGGGTGTTAGTTCTAGAAGGTTTTGTAGGTCTTCATAGAACTGTTCAACTTCAACTTCTTCAGCATTACTAGTCAGGGCATAGACTTGGGTTACTGTGATATTGAATGGTTTTCCTTGAAAATGAACAGAGATCATCCTATTGTTTTTGAGATTGCATCCAAGCACTGCATTTCAGATTCTTTTGTTGACTATGATGGCCACTCCATTTCTTCTAAGGTATTCTTGCCCACAGTAGTAGATATAATGGTCATCAGAGTTAAATTCACCCATTCCAGTCCATTTTAGTTCACTGATTCCTAGAATGTTGACATTCACTCTTGCCATCTCCTATTTGACCACTTCCAATTTGCCTTGATTCGTGGACCTCACATTCCAGGTTCCTATGCAATATTGCTCTTTATAGCATCGGACCTTGCTTCTATCACCAGTCACATCCACAACTGGGTTGTTTTTGCTTTGGCTTCATCCCTTCATTCTTTCTGGAGTTATTTCCCCACTGATCTCCAATAGCATATTGGGCACCTAACTGACCTGGGGAGTTCATCTTTCAGTGTCCTATCTTTTTGCCTTTTCATACTGTTCATGGGGTTCTCAAGGCAAGAATACTGAAGTGTTTTGCCATTTCCTTCTCCAGTGGACCACGTTTTGTCAGATCTCTCCACCATGACCCATCTGTCTTGGGTGACCCTACATGGCATGGCTCATAGTTTCATTGAGTTAGACAAGGCTGAGCAAACATGCACCAAATTTACATTAAAAGGACTTAAAATCATCTTAAAGTCATTTAACTTATCACACACACACACACACACACACACACACCCACATACATGTCTAAGATCATGATCATAGCAAGCAGGCATCATCTCAAAGCTTCTTTTTTTTTTTTTTGTCCACACTATATGGCATAGTTCCTGATAAGGGATCTAACCCACACCCTTCGCATTGGAAGCTTGGCGTCTTAACCACCAGACTGCCAAGAAAGTCCCCTAAAGCCTCTTTTTGACTACCGGATGCTGCACTGAGTATACTGGGTCCTTAACCCTCAGAAGCAGCCTACAGAGAAGGTCCTATGACTGTCTCCATTTTACAGATACACTAAGTAGGCCGCAGAGAAGCTTGGCAACTTGCCCAAGGCCACCTAGCCAGCATGCGCAGGAGCCAGGACTTGAACTCAGGTCAGACTCTGTGTCTAAAGCAATGCACAAACTGGTTTCCACATGGACTCGTAGAAGAAGTTATTCCCTTCTCCCCATTGCCCTCTAATCATTCAAGAGGTCAGAGTGCAGTGGATATGTAATAAACACCTTCTACCTAACTTCCCCTGCCAAATTCACAAAGAATATCTAACCAATCCAGCCATCTTCCCCACCGCTGGCCCTGTGTAATGGAAAACAAATGTTCTTGCTAAAGGGCTTGGACGGAAGCTATCAACAGAAATGAAATCTCAAATGATAGCTGCCCAGAACCACATGGCAATACATTATCACTCATACAGTTCATGGAACATTCATTCATTTTCTTTAACATCAACTTTAACTTTGCAAGAGGAGCGTTGTGTTATAAAATTGCAAAAAAAAAAAAAAAGGAATCAAAAAATCGGAAAATGTTGATATGATTGTCTATCTAGTGAAAGGGAGACAATCGGCAGTGAAATAATTGGTACATTTTCCCACTGCATTATGTTTCTCAAAACATGTTACTGTGGGAGGAGATTAGCTTCCCCTTTCTTCCGGAAGAAAATGACTTGTCTCCTATAGTGAATAGAACTGTCATTCTGAAAGCTGACAAATGCTAACAACCTTTGGAGGTGCATGGGCCAGCATCTAAAAAACAAATAAAATAAAATGAAGAATCCAGTAACCAAAGAAAGAAAGGTCATGCAGGGAAATAACAGGATAGGAACACTTAAACACACACACACACAAAAGTACTGGAACCTTACTTAAATCTGCCTCATGTTAGAAATAACAGACTCATACCTTAAAATGGAAGGAAACAGAAACAAGTCATTCCACATTAAAACCACTTCAGTTAGTTTACTTCCTTATGTTAGGCTCCGTAGCACCAAATCAAATATAATGGATTCTATCCTGTTTTGCTAAAAATATGGTTGCACAAGGAAGACAGTTAGTAGAGTCAGCCACAGATGTTGAAAATAATCATGTTCAGAGTCAGAGATGGGCCCACTGGCTGAGGTGGCACCTGCTCCATGATATACCTGCTGTAGCCTTGGTCCCCATCATCCTGGTGGGATTAGAGTAAGATTGGTGACAGAGAAAAATGGACAGAGACCACAGGATGATGCTTTGTGAGTCGGGTTCCTGAGAAGCAGTTTTGACAGAACTAAGATTTGGGCAGATGGCCGCAGTCAAGAGAAACTCTGGCCAATCCTGGTCTCCCTTCTTGTCAGAAGAGGCTCCCAATAATGAGCTCCCATTTTATGGCAAATAGATGGAGAAGCAGTAGAAACAGTGGCTGACTTTATTTTGGGGGGCTGCAAAATCACTGCAGATGGTGACTGCAACCATGAAATTAAAAAACGCTTACTCCTTGGAAGGAAAGATATGACCAACTTAGCATATTGAAAAGTAGAGACATTACTTTGCCAACAAAGGTCCATCTAGTCAAGGTTATGGTCTTTCCAATGGTCATGTATGAATGTGAGAGTTGGACTGTGAAGAAGGCTGAGCACTGAAGAATTGATGCTTTTGAACTTTTGTTGGAGAAGACTCTTGAGTGTCCCTTGGTCTGCAAGGAGATCCAACCAGTCCATCCTAAAGATCAGTCCTGAGTGTTCATTGGAAGGACTGATGCTGAAGCTGAAACTCCAATACTGGGCCACCTGATGCAAAGAGCTGACTCATTTGAAAAGACCCTGATGCTGAGAAAGATTGAGGGCAGGAGGAGAAGGGGACGACAGAGGAAGAAATGGTTGGATGGCATCACTGACTCAATGGACATAAGATTGGGTAAACTCCGGGAGTTGGTGATGGACAGGGAGGCCTGGCGTTCTGTGGTCCATGGGGTTACAAAGAGTTGAACATGACTGAGCAACTGAGCTGAACTGAACTGATGGCATTATTTCCTTTCTGCTATTTTATTCACCAAATAAAATCCTGCAATTGACAAAATTCATATTTTTGTCCATCAGGATAGAATATTTATATTCTTGCCATCCTACATATATTCCCAACTAATACTTATAGTCATAAAATTGGGGGAGAGAGGTACTGTTAAAAACCAAAGTGTACCTTAGAGTAAAGGTGTTTGCTTTAAATAATAAAGAAACACTGTTCTGTACTTTATGGACATTAGATGTTATGAACAGAAGGTTCTTCAACAGATGTCTGAAAGTCTGCATAAGAAACAGAATTCTTCACAAGTAACCATAGCAGTGTGCATGACTACTATCTGCTGGGCTCTTGCTATGAACTGTGCACTATACTATGTATTTCACATATGTGAAGCTCTTTGCTCTTTACCATTCGTGCAGGAGAACCCAGTTCAATTCCTAGGTTGGGAAGATCTCCTGGAGAAGGGATAGGCTGCCCACTTCAGTATTCTTGGGCTTTCCTGGTGGTTCAGCTGGTAAAGAATCTGCCTACAGTAGAGAGACCTGCATTAAATCCCTGGGTTGGGAAGATCCCCTGGAGAAGGGAATGGCTACTCACTCCAGTATTCTGGCCTAGAGAATTCCATGGACTGTATAGTTCAGTCAATTCAGTTTAGTCACTCAGTCATGTCTAACTCTTTGCGATCACATGGACTGAACCATGCCAGGCTTCCCTGTCCATCACCAACTCCCAGAGCTTTCTCAAACTCATGTCCATTGAGTTGGTGATGCCATCCAACCATCCATCCTCTTTTGTTCCCTTTTCTTCTTGCCTTCAATCTTGCCCAGCATCAGGGTCTTCTCCAATGAGTCAGTTCTTTGCATCAGGTGGCAAAATTATTGGAGTTTCACCTTCAACGTCAGTCCTTCCAATGAATATTCAGGACTGATTTCCTTTAGGATGGACTGGTTGGATCTCCTTGCAGACCAAGGGACTCTCAAGAGTTCTTCTCCAACAACAGTTCAAAAGCATCAGTTCCTCAGTGCTCACCTTTCTTTATAGTCCAACTCTCACATTCATACATGACCACTGGAAAAACCATAGCTTTTACTAGATAGACCTTTGTTGGCAAAATAATGTCTCTGCTTTTTAATATGCTGTCTAGGTTGGTCATAACTTTCCTTCCAAGGAGCAAGTATCTTTTAATATCATGGCTGCAGTCATCATCTGCAGTGATTTTGGAATCCAAATTAATAAAGTTTGTCACTGTTTCCATTGTTTTCCCATCTATTTGCCATGAAGTGATGGGACCGGATACCACAATCTTAGTTTTTTGAATGTTGAGGTTTAAGCCAACTTCTTCACTCTCCTCTTTCACTTTCATCAGGAGGCTCTTTAGTTCCTCTTTGCTTTCTTTCATAAGGGTGGTGTCATCTGCATATCTGAGGTTATTGATATATCTCCTGGAAATCTTGATTCTGGCTTGTGCTTCATGTAGTCCAGCATTTCTCATGATGTACTCTGCATATAAGTTAAATAAGCAGGATGACAATATACAGCCTCGAGGTACTCCTATCCGGATTTGGAATCAGTCTGTTGTTCCATGTTCAGTTCTAACTGTTGCCCCTTGACCTGCATACAGATTTCTCAGGAGGCAGGTCAGGTGGTCTGGTATTCCCATCTCTTTAAGAATTTTCCACAGTTTGCTGTGATCCACACAGTCAAAGGCTTTGGCATAGTCAATAAAGCAGAAGTAGATACTTTTCTGGAATGCTATTGCTTTTTCAATGATCCAACAGATGTTGACAATTTGATCTCTTGTTCCCTGCCTTTTCTAAATCCAGCTTGAACACCTGGAAGTTCATGGTTCACATACTGTTGAAGCCTGGCTTAGAGGATTTTGAGCATTACTTTGCTAGTGTGTGAGATGAGTGCAATTGTGTGGTAGTTTAAACATTCATTGGCATTGCCTTTCTTTGGGATTGGAATGAAAACTGACCTTTTCCAGTCCTGTGGCCACTGCTGAGTTTTCCAAATTTGTTAGCATATTGAGTACAGCACTTTCACAGCATCATCTTTTAGGATTTGAAACAGCTCAACTGGAATTCCATCACCTCCACTAGTTACAGTCCATGGGGTTGCAGAGTCATACATGACTCAGCAACTTTTACTTCACTTCGCTTCACCATTCTATGAAAAGTACTATTGTTATCCTTATTGTGTAAATGAAGAAACTGAGGATTATAGAATCTGAATACTTACTCAAGATGGTAAGTTTAGATTATTAGGTAATTTTTTATTGAAGCTAAACACTGTGAATTTTGCCGTTTTAGATTGTGGATATTGTTGTATTGTTTTCTAGAGCTGTGTTCTGGAATGTAGTTAAGATACTTGGGTGAAATTGTTTCAGCCTTTGCTTTTAAGCTTTGCTAGGTAAGACCAAAGTAGTGTTCAGTCAAGGGCTAAGTATTCTTCACTTCTGAGACAAAATGCTATAGGATACCCTATCTGCAGCCACATGAATTATGAAGTTTTATACTCTGACTGGTGGGAAGAAGAATTGGCCCCAGGTCTGCAAGAGCTCCTCATATTACCTTTTTAATCTTTTCAAGGGGTTCTTCCCCCACTGTTGGCAGTTTCCTTGCATCAATGTGCTGATCAACCCTCAGTCAAAGACTCAAGGGGGACCCTCTGCAGATATCCAGAGCTCTCTCCGTGACCTCTCTTCTGTAAATTCTGGATTCTCAGCTCTGTCTTCTTAACTCAGGGAGACTACCCTATTCTAGCTGGGTCCCCCTTCCTTGCACCTTAGCCTGGAAACTCTCTCTAGGCAGTCAGTAGCAATGAGATAGGACTCACCTCTTTCGCTTCGCATGTCTCAGCGATCATTGTCCTTCATGGCATGATGTCTTAGGAACTGTCCAATGTCATTTATGTTGTCTAGCTTTCTATTTGTTCAGGAAGGAGGGTAAATCTAGCCCTTATCACTCCATCTAGGCCAGAGGCAAGTATTCTCAAGCTCGCTAAGCAGTCAGGTTTCAGAACCTGAGACCCTAACTGCTACCCTGGTTTTTACAAAGCAATCAGTTGGGATAAGAGAGGTTAATTGAAGAACTAATGAACATATCCATTCCCTGGTGGCTCAGAGGTTAAAGCGTCTGCCTCCAATGAGGGAGACCTGGGTTCGATCCCTGGGTCGGGAAGATCCTCTGGAGAAGGAAATGGCAATCCACTCCAGTATTCTTGCCTGGAGAATCCCATGGACGGAGAAGCCTAGTAGGTTACAGTCCATGGGGTCGCAAAGAGTCGGACACGACTGAGCGACTTCACCTTCACCTTCGAATGAACATACCATAAAAAATGAAGTTTTCTTCCTCATAATACATTTTTTCCCTAAAATACCATTATTTGTGTAGTGATATTAGAAAAAGCACAGAAGAAATAGATCTAGATCCTCTGTGGGTTAAATATTTTCTGCTAGGCTCAACTATTACATTTTCCTCTGAGGTAATGCACATATTTTCTGGGGACATTAGGCCTAAGAGATCATCCATAGTTTCAGGAAAACTGCATGAAGCATTCTTTATGTTCATGAACCTCACATCATTAGCAGCATAGAGCACTATTGAGGTGGGGTTTACTGATGTCTCTCACCATCAAACAACATTTGAGCACTGCAGGCATATCTCACTTTACCCAACACATCTGTTCCTAAAGAGCTGTACTTAAGTCATATTTGAGTCAACTGAATAATTTCAAATGCACCAGTGAAGTTTATCCTTTAAAACAATAATAAGCTCTTTTGGGATTTGAATCAATGCCTACTTATATGCTAGGTAGCATTGTGGTTAAGGGTACAGGGTTAGGAGCTGGTGGACCTGAGCTTAAACTCCTGATTCCTAGCCGTGAGACCTTGGCAAATCATTTAAACTCATCAAAGCCCCAGATTCTTCTTCCATAAAATGAAGATGATGAGAATACTTACTTCTTGATAGGTACAGCATTGTTGGAAGGACTTTCGTGAGCCAATCCCAGTAAAAATGCTTAGTCAAAGTCTGTTTCTTAGCACTAAATAAAAGTTAATGGGAGAATGGATACATGTATATGTATGGATGATTGGCTTTGCTGTCCACCTGAAATGATTCCATTGCTAATTGGCTATGCTGCTGCTGCTGCTAAGTCGCTTCAGTCGTGTCCGACTCTGTGCGACCCCAGAGACGGCAGCCCACCAGGCTCCCCCATCCCAGGGATTCTCCAGGCAAGAACACTGGAGTGGGTTGCCATTTCATTCTCCAATGCATGAAAGTGAAAAGTGAAAGTGAAGTCGCTCAGTCTTGTCCAACTCTTCGTGACCCCATGGACTGCAGCCCACCAAGGCTCCTTCATCCATGGAATTTTCCAAGCAAGAGTACTGGAGTGGGGTGCCATTGCCTTCTCCGGCTAATTGGCTATACTCCAATATAAATTAAAAGGTTTTTAAAAGTTAATTATCATCAGTTATCTTATATAGAAAAATGCAAAATTAATACAATGAGAAAATGAGAAATAAGTTGTCATCTCTAGTTAAAAGTCTTTTGAGGAATATAATGGGTGTTAGTCTAATTTTAAGTGTAATGAAAGTTGGACTACCCAACAATTTCTTAGAAGAGTTTTATAATTAAAATATTTTACCCTGGTATCACTCTCTTTAAATATTGATTTACTTAATGTCATTCATCAATACTTATGTACCATGGTAACTAATCCTGCAGGGTTCATATTCTTTGGATTTTATTAATCACCTCAAGATGCCATATTCCTTTAGTTACCATTTCAGTCAAATATTTATTTTCTTTCTTTATTTTCCCCTTTCTAACTTACATGGATCAAATACTTCAGCCCTAACCACTCCACCACTTTCCACAAAGAAAATTTTTAAATTATCAGTTCAGTCACTTAGTTGTGTCCAACTCTTTGTGACCTCATGGACTGCAGCATCCCAGGCTTCCCTGTCCATCACCAGTTCCCAGAGCTTGTTCAAACTCATGTCCATTGAGTCGGTGATGCCATCCAATCATCTCATCCTCTGTCATCCCCTTTTCCTCTTGCCTTCAATCTTGCCCAGCATCAGGGTCTTCTCCAATGAGTCAGTTTTCCACTTCAGGTGGCCAGAGTATTAGAGTTTCAGCTTCAGCATCAGTCTTTCCAATGAATATTCAGGACTGATATCCTTTAGGATAGACTAGTTGGATCTCCTTGCAGTCCAAGGGACTCTCAAGAGTCTTCTCCAACATCACAGTTCAAAAGCATCAATTCTTTGGCACTCAGCTTTCTTTATAGTCCAACTCACATCCATACATGACTACCTAAAAAGCACAACTTTGACTAGACAGACCTTTGTCAGCAAAATAATTTTTCTGCTTTTTAATATGCTGTCTAATAATGCTTCCCTCTGAATCATAAGAAAAATTCCAATGTCCTTTTCAATATGCTATTTCTAATTTGCATCCATCCGTACCTACCTGGAAACCATGTCAATACTTCACACTAGACACTGATATCAACCTGAAAAAGCAGGTGAGCCCTAAAAGAATTGACCCAGCATGTTTAGATGAATGAGTATAATTATTATTATTTTCATAACTTTTTCTTAGTGTCTCCTAAAGCATCTGTGTTTGAGAATGAATTCTAATATTTCAAGTTGTCTGTATTTTAATTTAACAAATCTGGCAATGCTTAATATGTTTGAAACAGGTATATGCTTTTATATTTGAAAAGTCAAGGAAGGACTATATGTGAGCTATGCAAGTAGTAGAATATTTTAAAGCATGAAGGTTGTCAATGGTACAAAATATGAATATTTATTATATCTGAGCACACCTTAGCATAATTTCTCTTTCCCTAGTGATTCCAGCAAGTTTTAATGCAATCCAATATAAAATGTCACCAACTTACTTAAATAACAGTGTCCAAATCAAACACTAATATGGCAATTCATTTCTGAAATATCTTGTCATCAGATGCATCATTATTTCATATTAGCAGCCTTTTGTAGCATCCAGGAAACAACAAGAAGTTCACACCAAAGCCAATTTCAATTAATTCAGGATGGAAAATTTCATGTGACACTATCAAACACTTTACCAAAATTAAGATAGATTGCATCTACAATTTCACATTACTGTTATCTATTGATCTTATAGCTCTATCAAAAAAAGCAATCAAGTTTTTCTGACATGATTTACTCTTTTCAAACTCCTATTTCATAATGTCCATTATCATTATCCTTATATGTTTCATCAATGTTTGCATATTTTCTATTAATGTTCATTCTATTCTTCCAATATAGATTTACCTTGCTTTTGCCAGATAATTATATCAGCAGTGTTCATTTTTTCAAAGAAAAACAATAATCATTATCATTAGGATAATGTTCAAGAAATTATTTCTCATATTGGAGTGATAAGAGGATTCAAATCAATCCTATAAATACTTATTGCACATTTACTAAGTGCCTATTTCTCTGCCAGACAATGTAGGGAAGACAGAGGAAGGATACTTTCCTCCAGAAGCCATTGATCTCACTGAGAAGATAAGATGCAGACTAATGGGGATTCTGTATTCATTTATATCTAGTATTTTACAAATCTGGTAGGCAAAAAAAAAAAAAAATCTTATTAAAACTCAAGATTCTATACCTTATTTCTAGGGTTCTGATTCAGCATTTGTGCTTTTAACAAGCACTCACCACTGCCAAGTGATTCCAATATAAGCATATCTTAAACTACACTTGAGAAAAACTGATAAGGATAATCGAAGTATCAAAGGACCAGAACAGAGTCTAGCCATTATAGATCAACAATGTACAAATGACCTGCCAGCATAATCAGAACTGTAAAGATGACAGACTAACAGAGTTCTTACAGTATTACCTGTATTAGCAGTGCTAGCATTGCTTGAAATTTACTTGATTTACAAAGATAGACATTTTCATTTACCATGATCTACTCTTTGACCAAACCAATTAAGCAATGGAAGAAACATTATAATCACTTACCTAGGCAAAAATAAGCATGTATTCCTATCAAAAGAACTAAAATAAATATAATACTGAGAAGCATTAATCTGGGTTGCTTTCACATTGTATATACACTGGATACAATCCAGAACTTGCAAATTCGTCGATTTTTGGTGACAATCCAGAAAGCAATGCTTAAAGGATAATTTCAGAGTCACCAGGGGATTTTTATCTCATGGGTAAGCCTTGCAATACTTCTGTGAAAGCCTGTCATGTTAACTATGATTACTCTAGATTCATGAACTCTCTAATAAAAATTATTATTTGAACATGTATAACTGTCTTTCTCCAAATATCTGAGACTGGCCTGGTATATCATTTGATTCATTTTATTATCCATGTAAAACCAACATGTCAGTCAGGGTTCAACAAAGAAAACAGCATTTAAAATAAGAGGAATTTAATACTGGAGGGATTTTGTTGAACAGGTGATGAAAAAGGTGAATAACCAAAGGGGACAGTAAAGCAGCTGATAGATGAGAAGTGTAGAAAGTTTCTTCCTCTAAATCCAATGAAAGAGGTTGCATGTGTGTGTCTCCAGAACTCTGGTGCAGGGTCCCCCTACTCAATCCAGAACAATGGAGGTTTGCCTGCAATGACTACAATAAAGAAGCAGCAGCAGCCACGGCAGAAAGACGGGGGAGGAAAATCCCTGGCTTCTCCTGTTCTCCAGTCATCTGCAGGTGCTTACCCCTGCTGAACCAGCAAAATGCTAGCTGGCACGTAACCTTCTTATTTTGCCTTTTTGTACTGTTCACAGGGTTCTCCTGGCAAGAATATTGGAATGGGCTGCCATTTCCTCCTCCAGTGATTTTCTAATTGTGGTGCTAGAGAATTGTGAACTTTCAAATTGTGGTGTAGGAGAAGACTTTTGAGAGTCCCTTGGACTGCAAAGAGATGAACCAGTCAATCCTAAAGAAAATCAACCCTGAATATTCATTGGAAGGACTTATGCTAAGGCTGAAGCTCCAACACTTTGGCCACCTGATGCAAAGAGCCAACTCACTGGAAAAGACCATGATATTGGGCAAGATTGAAGGCCAAAGGAGAAGGTGGTGGCAAAGGATGAGATGATTAGATAGCATTACCAATTCAATGGACATGAATTTGAGCAAACTCTAGGAGATAGCGAAGGACAGAGGAGCCCGGTGTGCTACAGTCCTTGGAGTTACAAAGAATTGGACATGACAGAGACTGAACAATAACAACCAATGCAACCTCTAGAAACAGAGAGACCTCTGCTCCTTAGACTAGAACAGGAAAAAGACCAGAAAGTGGTCCAAGAACAAATAAGCTGAGGACTATCTAGGAAAAGTGATGATGATAGTGATAATGATTTTTTTTTTATAGCTTTCCATTAAAATGGAGAAATGGAGTTTGCAAACAGAGTTTGAAATTTTTATAAATACTCAATCCAGTGCTTTACTTATTCAACAATTCATGATGCCTCTAAATATGTTACATTTTATGCCCTCATTCTTTACTGCTCAAGTTTTCTATAACTTAAAATTCAATGTCTGAATAAGCTGCATAATTCTTTTTATAATATTATGAAATGCAAATCTGTTCTCCTTACTCATTTCTCTCACCTATACATCATGATACATTCTTATATCATTCCTGATATATTTTAGTTGTCCAAACATCTCTACTTCATATTTTTAAATGTACATTTCTGGAGAACAATCTAGTTTTTAAATCATTTAGCTATCATCATTTTGTTCCCATTTGCATGCATTAATGGAATTTCTATATCTAGTAGTTTCTATTTTCCATGCAGAAGGCCATGTATTAGTCCCTTTAGCCTATTTACTGAGTAAGAAGAATGCATTTAGATCACTTTGTTATTTCTCCCCACACGAGAAAAATGGATCATATTAAATATATATTGTATGGAGCTTGATGTTTAGCAAAGTGTTTTGATACTGTGTGTGTGTGGTGTGTGTGTGTAAACAGAATGGCTTCCAAGGATAGAAAAAAAAACAGAATTGTAGGACTTGGTGTTTCCATCATGTATTTATGCCTAAACACATAAAAACTTTACAGTTATGTTCTTAGAACATATAGTTCTTTTTCCAGTCAAACAGTTACCCAAAATCCACAGATTATAATTCAGTTGATCTCCACTTCTCCTTAGTAATCAATTTCTAGTCTCATCAGGTCAGTCTCCTCACTGACCACCCAACATTCCCATGTTCAACTGGGCTCAAGATTGTGCTAATCTACTGTCCACTCTACTACCTCTAACTTCTCCATTCCCCAATGCTGTACCTAAGTTCTATCTCCTTCATGGAATTACCCTGATGGCCTAGCCATCAGGGCTCTCTCCCCTCTCTCCTAGACTCCTATTAGGCTTATATCTATGATTAGTTGTTTATTCATTATTTCATGTATGTGCTCTGTATCCTCAAAAGTCCTTTAAATTCTTGAGGACAGAGCCTGTAGTTTAAATCCTACAATATTGTTAAGAGCAAGCCCCCAAAATATATCCACTGAGTGCCACTGAAGTTCCATAATCAGTCCTGGAGAGGTATTTCTGAAGTCACCAAAAGATGATGGGGCATCAACAGAGGAATGGATAAAGAAGATGTGGTCCATATATACAATGGAGTATTCAGTTCAGTTCAGTTCAGTTGCTCAGTCATGTCCGACTGTTTGCAACCCCATGAATTGCAGCACGCCAGGCCTCCCTGTCCATCACCAACTCCCGGAGTTCACTCAGACTCATGTCCATTGAGTCCGTGATGCCATCCAGCCATCTCATTTTCTGTCGTCCCCTTCTCCTCCTGCCCCCAATCCCTCCCAGCATCAGAGTCTTTTCCAATGAGTCAACTCTTTGCATTAGGTGGCCAAAGTACTGGAGCTTCAGTTTTAGCATCATTCCTTCCAAAGAAATCCCAGGGTTGATCTCCTTCAGAATGGACTGGTTGGATCTCCTTGCAGTCAAGGGACTCTCAAGAGTCTTCTCCAACACCACAGTTCAAAAGCATCAGTTCTTCTGTGCTCAGCCTTCTTCACAGTCCAACTCTCACATCCATACATGACCACAGGAAAAACCATAGCCTTGACTAGATGGACCTTAGTTGGCAAAGTAATGTCTCTGCTTTTGAATATGCTATCTAGGTTGGTCATCACTTTTCTTCCAAGGAGTAAGCGTCTTTTAATTTCATGGCTGCAGTCACCATCTGCAGTGATTTTGGAGCCCAAAAAAATAAAGTCCGATACTGTTTCTACTGTTTCCCCAAATGGAGTATTACTCAACCACAGAAAAGAAAAAAAAAAAACTAGGTCATTTGTAGAGACATGGATGGACCTACAGACTATCATACAGAGTGAAGAAAGTCAGAAAGAGAAAAACAAATATCATATGTTAATGCATATATGTGGAACCTAGAAAAATGATATGCGCTCAGACTTTCTGTCATATCCGACTGCTTGTGACCCCATGGACTGTAGCCCGCCAGGCTCCTCTGTCCATGGGATCCTCCAAGCAAGAATACTGGAGCAGGCTGACATTTCCTTCTCCAGGGGATCTTTGATTATCTTACTGAGAAAGCAGAAACAGAGAAACAGACGTAGAGAACATGTGTGATACCAAGGGGAAAGCATGATAGGATGACTTGGGGGATTGAGACTGACACATGTATACTATTGATACTATGTATAAAATGGATGACTAATGAGAACATACTGCATAGCACAGGGAACTCTACTTAATGCACTGTGGTGACCTGAATGGAAAGGAAGTACAAAAGGGAGGGGATATATGTAAATTTATGGCCAATTCACTTTGCAATACAGTCTAAACTAACACAACATTGTAAAGAAACTGTACTCCAATAAAAATTAATTTAGAAAGAAATAAAAGGTGGTGGGGAAAAGGCAAAAAGGAATGATGTCATAGGGTAAACTGTAGAACAACAGATGAAAGACCAGTAACCTAGAAGGGAAACAGAAATAAGTCAATTCCAGTATGCAGGAGTAGATCTCCTTTAAAGAAACTTCTCATACACTTTGGGGAAGTCTCTGAGACAGTTTTCTTCCCTTTGGAAAAAAAAATAATCATATTTTTTATCTTCACTGATTAAATTTCTTTGTTTTAGCCAGCAATATATTTTTGCTGCCTCTCGCATCTTGAAAAATAACTCTGAGGAATTTCATCTCATAGTCACTCTTTATTATCTGTCTTCTACCCTGTCTTAATTCAGTTTCATCAGGACGATCAAATCTAAAGCCCATCTGTAGCCATGATTAGATGTTCACTAAATGTGATTTTTAAAATGCAAGTCTCATGATATCATCATTCTTGGAGCCTTCTGAAGGTCGACAGGGATTACACCAGTGACAATTAAACAACGTGGCTTTCTCTCCGGATGCCTCCTCCCCTACCTGCCTGGACCTTATTGTTCTGACCTATCTCCTCATTTAAACCTCTCAACACCAATATGTCTTCAACTTAAGAATCAGTGTTCTCCCCTGTTCCAGTTTCTTTTTCCCAGTTGCTTCTCTTCATTTAATCTTCAGGGTCATCTCAATCCCCATAAATCTAAACATAGCAATCAAATGTCTCCTCTCTTTAAAATGTCTCACCACAGGTGGGGTGCAAATCCCCCCTCCTGATTGATTGGGCAATTTAAAAGAAAGATGGTGAAAGGCCATTTCATCGGAAACATAGGGGGTGGAAGGGAAGCTTTTGCTTTTGTTATTTAAAGGGTTCATGTTTTGATCTCTGCTTTGGGAAGGCTTTTTCTTGAAAAAATCCTTGCCATTTATGAATGAGGTCTGAAAAATCAAGGTGTTGATAACGCACTATGAGTGTTTTGTTTACTAAAACAAAAAGACGCTACTAAACCTGAAGTGGAGTTGGTCTCTCCCCAGCCCCTACAAATAAATAACTATTGTACCACTTAACATGCCTGCAGCAGGCTTCCTGCTAGGATTCTCTGCTTCTCCAATCACTAATTTTTTACTCACTAGTTATTGAGCACTATAATCACCAAGGCATTAATCTAGGTGCTGTGAAGACAATTAGAATTAATGACTCAGCCTCTGTTCTCAGTGACATAGATGTGATAGGTATGCATACAAATGTTGTTTAGTCATGTCTGACCCTTTTGCAATCCCACAGACTGTAGCCCACCAGGCTCCTTTGTCCATGGAGTCTCTCAGGCAAGAATACTGGAGTGGGTTGCCATTTCCTCCTCCAGGAGATCTTCTCAACCCAAGGATCGAAACTGCATCTCTTGGGTCTCCTGCATTGGCAGGCAAATTCTTCACCACTAAGCCACCAGGGAATCTGCATGTGTAAAATAGCTATAAAGAAAGGCAGTTCATAGCAAGTGATATACTTCATTTATTGATCCCACAAACATTTACTGAGTGCTTTCTCTGCCAGGCACTGAGAACATAACAGAGAAAAACAGGCACTCTCCCTCCCTTGAAGGAGCTTCCGGTCTTACAAGTGAGTGACCAGATGTTAACAGAGTGATCAGACCCAGCTACACGTTGTTAAGGCAGCTTATACCAAAAGGGGCTAATGCAGACCCAACAGTTGAAGATGTGATTTGGGGCCGAGACTCTAGGACGGATAGGAGGTGACAAGGGTCAGAGACGAGGGAAGAACGTTCCAGATTTGGTCATATAAAGAAAAATTTTTACAGAAGCTTTGAGAGGGAGAAACCTCTTTCAAGAGTGGGAGGAGGAGGGCACATCCTGGAGTAAACAAAGCACTAGTGCTGGCTAAGGGATGGGATGGTGGGAGGAGATTCTGGACAAGAGAATGTAAAGAGGCAGGCTGGGATGAGCAGTGTTCAGGGAGAAAGGAACAGCATGAATCAGTTAAGTGTATGTACAGAATTCAGTGATAAGGATGAAAAAGATTCAAACATGGAGGGCCTCACTATCTGGACTAAAAAGTCTGGGATTTTTCTAGTCAGGCAATGGAAAATCTGCTGAAGGTTCTGGACCTTCATGTGTCTGGAGTTATCGTGTAACTGGAATTGTGGTTTAAGATATGATCTGAACTTGGGATACCAATCAGGAGCAGGAATGGAAAGGAAGACACAGAATGCAAGAGAGCTGCAAAAGTAGATCTAACAAGATGAATCTTTAAAGAAGACTTCAGATGTCCTGGAGCTGCAAAGAAATTTTATTTTGAGAAAGAGGGAGAAAAGAACTAATATCTACTGAAAATTTTACCTGCTAGACCCTATGCTAGGAGCTCTCATGAACTGCTTTAATTTAATTCCCAGGATTCCCTGAAACCGGTATTATTACACTTTTTGTACAAATGAGAAACTGAGGCTCAGAGAAATTAAGTAACTTGTCAGAGAGCAAAATAATAAGTTATGAAGCCAAAATCTGACCTCAAGATCAGTGCATTTTACATCAAGACAAAAATATCACTCTGAGGGCTTTCTTCTCTCCTTGTTTATGATTCTTCCCTTGTTTACCATTGCTCAGACTCTACTGACATTCAAAATGGATCCTCAGCGCTCTGCAAACCTCTGATTGAATAAGGGAAGCTCTCGAAGGGCCACCTAACCAATGTCATGCATATTTATCTCTGGGATAAAAGAAAGAAGATCTCCAGTAAAACATCCAGTTGGAAGAGGAGGGGAGGAATAATCCATTTCTGAGATGCCTGGTCCAGCTCTCTCTGAAATTTCAATGGACTTGGAAACCAGTTAGTGGATTCAGTATATTAACTTCCACTTTGTTGTTTTTATTTTCCCTGTAGGGATCAAAAAATAATGACCTCTTGTCAAAGCTTGTAACTCCTTAATTACTTAATTATTAACAGTGAAAAGCTGGTTTTTGAAACTGTTCAATGGTCATATAAAAAAACCAATGTGAGAGGACTGTTGATACTGTGACTCAAGTCTTTGAAGAGCTGAGTGATATTGTAGTTACTGTTATGTCCAAGATAGAAACAGAAAAGCCAGGACTACAACATTGCCTGGATTCCCAGTCACATACTAAACAGGTAATACGTCTTTTAGACTTGGATGGGTTCAAGGAGGAGACTGTTATTAACAAGTTTTCCCCCCCAGCCAGTCTTTGTCATAGCAGGTAAAAATAAAGTTGATTATTAGGCAGAGGGGAAGAAAATAAACCAATTATTAAGCATATTGCATCATTCTTAGAGTTGTTTTCTGACTCCTGTTACCACCACTGGCTGTGAATTTTAGCATTAATTATCTAGAGGCATCAAAAGTGTACTGATATTATAATTTGAAACCATTATTCTAAGTATCTCCACTCCAACTTATCATGTCTGGCAACAAACAGAAAGGTGAAATGCAAAGTAGCCATAAAAAAGAAGAGAGAACAAAAGAATAATAAATAGACAACTTTATATTAGTCATGGGAACAATGACACCCACGCACAAATATACTACCCTGACCACAATGCTCTGAAGATCTGTCCACAGAGTGGTAATGTCATTAAGAAAAGGAGATGACTCATTTCTGAATTAACACAAAAAGGAAGTATTTCAAGAGGACTTGGCAATACAGAACATTTTAGAGTAGTCCTGACTGAGGATGGGTAGCCCCTGAAAGGGGTGGTCCTAGCACAGACCTGTCTTCCTCCTTCAGAGAAAACGGAAGCCATCAGATGAGGCTCTCACAATTTTGACTGAACCCACAAGTCAGCCCTAAGTGCACTCGGTTCCCCCTCCTTCCTGGGAGAACATAGATTGTCTCTTCCTTCAGTGGAAAGCCACTTCTAACTGTCCTTTGGTTTCTACCTCCTCCCACATCTGGTTCTCTTAACAATTACCTCTCTCTTCTCAATGGTATCCTCTATCATTATCCTTTCACTCTCTTTCTCTCTCCCCACCCCTCTCTCTGTCCCCCCTCCTTCCCTGCCTTCATCATTTTCTTTTTCTCTTTTTCTAGTCAGTATTTCGCATGCTCAAGTCTCTCCTACATTAAAAAAACAAACAAAACCTCTCCATCCAATCTCCAGGTGACAATATTTCTTTCTTTTTCCTTTGCTGTCCTAGATAAATTCTTCCCACCTTTCTTATCTCCCTTACTGTTCACTTCCTAAATCTGGACTTCTAATTTGGACTCCACTGAAATGACTTTCCAATATCACCACGGTCCCCCGTGTCACTAACATACGTTTTAGTTACAGTTTCTTGACCTCTCAGCATCATGTGACGTGACTGAACAGGCTCTCTTTCTTGAAATTCTCATGTTTTGGGCTTCCCTCATGGCTCAGTGGTAAAGAATCTGACTGCCAATGCAGGAGACACAGGATCAATCCCTGATCCAGGAACATCTCACATGCCTCGGAGCAACTAAGCTCGTGCACCACAACTATTAAGCCTGTGCTCTAGAGCTTGGAAGTCACAACTGCTAAAGTCTATGTGCCCTAGAGCCTACGCTCTACATACAGACAGTTAATGAGAAGCCCTGGCACTGCAACTAGAGACTAGCCCCTGCTCGCCCCAACTAGAAAAAAAAAAGCCCACATGGCAACAAAGACCCAGCAACAACCAAAAATAAATGGGAAAAAAATGATCATTTTTTCTTGACAGTCCATACTCTTTTAAGTTTCTTCCTACCACTTTGGCCACTTCTTATCTTCTACAGATTTCATAATTTTAACATTTCTCTAAGCTCATTCCTCTCACTTAAAGGAGCTTGCGAGCATGCCAAGTCACTTCAGTCGTGTCCGACTCTTTGCAACCCTATCAACTGGAGCCCACCAAGCTCCTCTGTCCATGGGATTCTCCAGGTAAGAATACTAGAGTGGGTTGTCATGCCTTCCTTCTGGGGATCTTCCAGAGTCACTCCCATACTTTGAGTATCACCCTTAGGCTGAGGAGTTTTCAGACTGCATTTACAAATAAGAACTGATTTCTAAGCTTCAGTCTGACATATCCAAAGGTCAACTGGACATCTCCTTTGGGGGTCTGGAAAAAATCTCAAATGCCATATGTCTAAAAAAAGCTTAACTTCTTCCCTCAAACTTACTCCCATCATGGTTCAGTTCAGTTCAGTTCAGTCACTCAGTCATGTCCGACTCTTTGCGACCCCATGAATCGCAGCACGCCAGGCCTCCCTGTCCATCACCAACTCCCGGAGTTCACCCAGACTCACGTCCATTGAGTCCATGATGCCATCCAGCCATCTCATCCTCGGTCGTCCCTTTCTCCTCCTGCCCCCAATCCCTCCCAGCATCAGGGTCTTTTCCAATGAGTCAACTCTTCACATAAGGTGGCCAAAGTACTGGAGCTTCAGTTTTAGCATCATTCCTTCCAAAGAAATCTCAGGGTTGATCTCCCTCAGAATGGACTGGTTGGATCTCCTTGCAGTCCAAGGGACTCTCAAGACTCTTCTCCAACACCACAGTTCAAAAGCATCAATTCTTCTGTGCTCAGCCTTCTTCACAGTCCAACTCTCACATCCATACATGACCACAGGAAAAACCATAGCCTTGACTAGATGGACCTTAGTCGGCAAAGTAATGTCTCTGCTTTTGAATATGCTACCTAGGTTGGTCATAACTTTTCTTCCAAGGAGTAAGCGCCTTTTAATTTCATGGCTGCAGTCACCATCTGCAGTGATTTTGGAGCCCAAAAAAATAAAGTCTGACACTGTTTCTACTGTTTCCCCATCTATTTCCCATGAGCTGATGGGGCCAGATGCCATGATCTTCGTTTTCTGAATGTTGAGCTTTAAGCCAACTTTT